>JAODAL010041664.1:0-35656 GCA_025379985.1 Phyllomedusa bahiana | reverse complement strand
GGGAAAGTGATTTGCCTTTCATTTGCCTGGATTCATTAATTTTACAGATGTCGGATCTCATCAGTTGTCCTATCATCTTGCCTTTACGGTAGATCCATTGCGGGGTCTCCCTAAACATACTTCCATAAATTCGGATCTGACTGCAGCACTTTCCAGTGCTTTAAAATAGCCTGTTTGATGATTCCTTCGTGTCTGTCATATGTAGACGCTAATGTTAACCTGTCTCCACTATTTTTCTTCTTTTTTTGGAGTAATTTCTGGCGCGGTATCTGGAAAATCTTCTATCCCACATTTTTTCAATTCTTGTGTGTTAAAGGGTTTGTAACATTTCATTAAATGGCTTTCAGAATAAGGGGACAGTGAAAACAAGCAACTTTGCAATTGGATGTCATTAGCAAAGCTGTCTTGTATGCACACGTTTCCTTATCTTCATTTTCTGTAAACAAACTTCTCCAGTGCTGGTTGGTTCTCACCTCCTTGCATTTCATTAGCTGAGGGCTCTAATAATTTACATTCTGTTCTGCCCCCAGACGGCCATATTCATGGGCTTGCATTCCTCCCTTCTTACGCAGAATTAGGGGGCCGACAACAATTTCACTCTATACAGCTAACTGCCCCCTCATTGACACTGCAGCTGTCTCTATAATCAGAAAACAGCAAAATTGTTGCCATGGTGCCTTATGCTCCTGCGTGTAAGGGGCCGACAAAAATTTTCACTCTATACAGCTAATGTCCTCAGACACTGCAGCTACTGCTACAATCAGAAAACACAAAAGTGTGCATCGGAGCCTTATTGTAAACATGAAGGGAGATGGATTTGTGCTCTGGATGGATTCAACTGTAGCAAACCTCCAGCTGTGAGAGACCAATGCTGATTTCCCTTTAGAAGACTGTTTAGACCAGTGTTTCTCAACTCCAGTCCTCAAGACCCACCAACCGGTCAGGTTTTCAGATTTCCCACAGAAAGAAACTGACAATAATTACATCACCTGTGCTATACTAATTATATCAGCTGTGCAATATCCCGAGGAAATACCTGAATAAATTGACGTGTTGGGGGGTCTTGAGCGAGCTGGAGTTGAGAAACACCGTGTTCTGTCGACGGAAATGCAGGCATGTGTGTATGTAGAACCTCTCCTTACAAAATGTAAGACTGCGAATAGGCGAGGTGTGAGGGACAGTTGATATGTGGAGTGGGGGGACACAATGGAGACAGCATGAACAGTGAAGGGGGGGTTCCCCCATCAGTTAAGAAACACCCAGCTGGGAGGGGGAAGAAACGACCCCGCGGATTTGCTAGGAAGTGTGAGATAGGTCTAAAGCGCTCTTCAGAGAGAACCAGCCGCAACGGAAGAAAAGATGATACATCCCCTTTAAATCACTCTATTCTAGGGTGAAATTGTCAGGGAGAATTGTGGTCTTGCTAATCGGATGTGTTACGAGGCCCGCCGTTGGTGAATTAGGTAATATTACCACACTTTATTGTATGTTGAGCAGTGATTGCTGTCACTGTTTGAGTCACTTGACTGATGCCCTGGGGGATGACCCTTAAGAAATCCTTGGGACCATCAGACATCGGGAGCCCAAATAGGACCACTGTGAGTGGAGGCAGTCAGGAATTGCCCTAGATCAGCACAGGTACAGAAACAATAAGTCTATGCATCACGCCCTTGTCAATGGCCTGTACCAGTGCACGCTCACCATGGGAGCAGACTGTCTATTGCCACAGAACAACACAGCATGTAACAAGCTTAGAGTTTTAACCCCTCTTGACCTGACTATTGTAGTAGGAGTACCGTCATAGCGCCTGGTAAGTGCGTCCTTTGAAATGGCTCCATCTGCGATCGATTTCCATAGCTGGTACGGTGTTTGGAGGCTAATCGACGCTATACCACTCCCGGACGGTTTCAGCCCAAAGATGGTGTCCGCGGCTTGTATCTGATATACTGACAGACAGCTGTAAGCGAGTGGTACCGCGCACCGCGCACTCGTTTATTCAGAGCCGGCCGGATCGGGATCCATCAGGATTAGATCTTGACTGACGTCCCGATGGGGCTAGAACATGCGGCAGCCACAGAAACGCTTATGAAGGCCCCCTGATCGCGCTGCATGTTCCTGTTATGGCCCCACTTCCGGCTGCCTAGCACAGGAAGTGGGGAAAAACCGCCATCTTTGTGACACCCTCGAACTGCATTGCCCGTAGATGCAATGACTTTGGCTGTATTAAACAGATCGTCTATGATCCGTAATGGTCATAGCACATAGAGGGAGTCTAAAATGATGTTATAGAGTCAAAAAAAAAAATAAAAGTTTTAAAGTACAAAAACATAAAAAGTATTTTGAAGTAGAGATTCAAATCACCCCTCTCCTTTTCCCTCCTTTTTACAAATAAAAAGACAATAAAATATTAAAATAAGGGTTCACGAGATATTCTGGTATGACGCGTCTCGCGTCTAGCTCGCGAAGAATAATGTACTGCAATGTTCCACGGTGTCTGTCTAAGTAAATGATATGTCAATATAATTTGATCCCGTGCTCGCTGAAGAAACCGTAGAAGAAGAAAAAGCTACTTCAAACGCCAAACAAATGCCGCGATTTTAATGTGCATTTCCAGGTTTGCAGAGATAAAGATATTGGGAATTATAAAGGTGATCAAAAAAGTTGCATTTCCGTTTCAAACTGCGTTAGCATATAAAAGGTGACGCTTGCAAGCCGCGCAAAACTTGCCGCCTCCATGACGTCCCGTAGGTGTTAGTTAAAAGATAGCTGAGTGTGGGGTCGCACGCAACAAGCGGCGGGCGGCGGTGCCAAAATTTTAAAAAATAGGATAGAATTGTTTTTGGAGAATTTTTCTTACGTACCGCAGAAGAAACATAACCGGCACAAACTACAGTGTTTGGTATTTGACCGGATGTTAGTAACCCAACCTGGTACGAATACAGATAACACGCAGCAATTTTTAGATCGACAGAATAAAATCACGTTTGTAAAAGAAACCAAAGACCTCCCGTGCAAAACATGGGCTGCAGTAGTGCCACTGTAGACTTTTTTTGTTTAGATCACTATCTATTGCTGTTCCCACTTAGAATTTTTTGGGCTACACGTTCCCTAACCTATGTGATCTTTATAGGTAGAATATGGAATAAAAAAAAATGAGAAAGTACAATTTTTGTTCCCGCGCAATATCAAAGTGCCACTCACTGTGTTGTGTAATATTGTAGTGGAAAAATAAAGAAAAAAGTTTAGTGGGTGTTAGAAGGCAAAGATGGATAAAAACATGTTCAGCAGCGCATTATGTATTTAATGACCGCTCGCACGTCAGAGGACTCGCACAGACGGGTTTGTTAACGCATTGTTCCATAGATTCTAAGATACATAGCCTGTGACTAAATACCTGGTGAGAACTTTTAGACTGGTCAGGCTTGAGTCCCAAAGTTGAAACTCTTGGAAGCCCGCATAATATGCAGAACATACTATGGAAGGCCGCAAGAAGATGCTGCATATTGCCCCAATAAACACCAGTACTCAACAGTGTAGTTTTGACGGTTGGGATCTAGCATCTTGGTGTGGGGTCTGTTTTGTTCGGCATATGGGCATGGCAAACCTTCATAAGATTAATAGGAAAGATGATTGGAGTCAAATCTGACTCACTGGAGAAATCTTGATAAAAAAAATGGTGCTGCCACTCTTACCAGGATGATGAGAGATAAAATGCAGGGTGACCATTGTTCAAGAGCGAGAGCAATGGATCCCTAAGAGAACCTACAACGGTGCACCCATGGAAGTCTCCTCAATGCTGTGTTTCAGATAGAGATAACGAGAAAAATAATAGAGTGCTAGACATGAACCAAGAGCCCAATCGCTCCTGAGATCTGATTCAGGTCTATTTAATATTTAATATTGTTCGTCAAAAATCTCACTGAGCACATCGCATTGGCGAACTATGTGGTTCTCCACATTACGCAGGAGGGGGTTCTGAAGCTGTCATGCACCTAGGAGGCACATATGGCTGTTTGTGTTCCAATACATTTAAATACATTGTCGCAGTAAAGCGTGGCTCAGTAGACTTTTTCCCGTATCATTTCCTCTTTATTACATATAACATCTTATGGACGCATCTGATTAACTTGATTTTTATTATTTTATTTCTAGAGCCGCATTGGATTTCGAAGTCGGCCGATGTACATTCATAGGGTGTTGATTTTATTACCATTGACAGGAAGGTGAGCGATGGTTGGGCGTTGGATGGGTTCGATACTGACATGTTTGTTGAGAATCTTCATGGAAACTAGCGCAACCTTTAGAAATAAATTCAATTTGTAGATAAACATTTGGCAGGATCATGTTCTATGAATACCTTATTTGCTGACTTGTGGATGTATGGGTGAGTGATGGCAAGAGAGGAGTCACATCAACTTTAACACCTCCGTAGCGAGCTGCATGTTTTGGTGACCTGGCCATCAGAGACATTTGCTAAAAGAAAAAAAACAAAAAAGAATAAACATTTAAAAGATTAATGGGTTAAAATAATGGGACATAGATGGTCTGTGCTGCTGGTCACAGCTCCCGTCGGTGAGTTGTTCAGGGTATGTTCACACTGCGCGTTTAGAGATGAGCTATAGTGCATGCCGCCTTATAAATCGCTTCTGTTTTAGTATGCAATCAAAGAGTGAAAGTGGGCACCAAGGGGTTACCATAGACTTCTGCTACAGTGCTCCAGTAATCAGCTTCCTCACTGCAATGTGGACACCGCTCCTAGGTTAAGTCTTAAACGTGCGTTGCTCAGGCCCAACAAGAAAGGAACAGTCCTCTATGACTCAGTTCCATAAGCAGGAAAAGAAGTTATAATGGGCGGCACCTCACAGTAGATTCCAAAAGTGTTAGATACCTTTATTACAACAAAGCGGCATAAAACAGGCACGGGAGTGGTCTGCACTATTTACACCAAGCGAGCCTGTTACCACGCTTAGGCAGGCGCTCGCAGTTTTTTCAAGGCATGAAATGATAAAGTATCTCTACCGCAGCGACTTTTGGAATTGGAGGTTGAGTGCAGCCCTTTGATCACTCTTCTTCGGCGGTATGGGGTCTTCTGTTGTTGTAGAAGCTCTACACTTTTGGGTTAGTAGCGATGAACTTCGCTAAAGCGCTTGGACAACGTCGTGGCCCTCTCACTTTCACTCACTCCCACTTTCACCCACTTACTTATCTGCTGGCACACATCGCAGTACATATTGGGGAATACTTGTCTGCAAATGAATCATCAGGCACTCAGTGAGCAGAACTTAACACGCGCATTGAAGTGCACGGCACAAATATTGCACGTGTCACGGTGAACATGAATCCTAAGGGTGCTTGTTCATCATTTTTCGCCGGTTCGTTCTGAAACAGATGTTTCTGTCCAAATAAGTAGATGGAATGAGTGGGAGCTCCGTCTCTGACAATTGAAAGTGCCGTTCTCAAGCACTTTTCTACGAAAAGACTGTGGTAGTGTCTAGGGGGGGCTCACACCGCAGTATATTTTAGATGTCAGAATTTTGCCAAGGATACTGTATTTGTAGCCAAACCAGGTGTGGCATATACCTTTTGTATGAATAGCTCTCCTCTCCTTGTTTGGACTTACTCAAATACTAAAGCAAAAATAATGCACCAAAAATACCCAGCATCACAACAAGATCTCTAAACATGGTGCGAATGTCATGGACAGTGGCCACTTGTCAGTCCAAGGATATACTGCAAAAAATGCCAGTTAAAATTACATGGTTTCAGATTCAGAAAGAATTCCTTGTGGCAAATTGGTCAGTACAACGTTGCTTTTAACTTCTTACGCGTCACCACAGTAGGGAAATTTTGTCGGATTGCGACGCTGTCCTGCTGAGATCTTTTCGCATTCATGGTGTTGCTAATGAAGCTCTGGGAAGTTCGCAGAGAAACGCATTTTTAGAGATAACGCAACTTGTGTCTGCCAGCTTTTAGGAGCGAGCTTTGTTTTAGGTTTCATGAAGGGGCGGATTTGTAACTAATAAACCAAAGTACAGCAGAACTTAGTCAAGCACTAACTACCCGGAGATAGAAAAGAGCATGCTCATGCGAATCTAGTGAACAGACTTAAAGGCGTAGATTATTGCTTGATGCATATATGACATGAAGAGAGAAAAGGATAGAAAGTGTGTTGTAGTGAACACCATTTGATCGCAAAGTTGGTGTATGCCCCAGCTAACGAATTAAAGGGTTATCGGGGGTTTTATAGATTCATATTGCAAATCGTAAAGATATTCACTACTTTCATAGTATTTCTTTTTTCTTACATTTGCACTCTTATTCATACTAGAGGCGTTAAGATCCAACACTTTCTGCTTAATCTGGGAGATGTCTGGAGTTCTACAGCTTTGCAATTAGTTTCTTCCCCCCACACGTTATCCACTGCTAGAGTCTATGGCTATGTGTGTTAATCCCCTCCAGCTCTGTAACATGCTTGTCATGATAATGATGATAACTAGGACTCATGAAGTCACTGTAATAAACTTTTACAGAGCTTATAGTCATCATTGTCATGGACTCAACAGAGTACAGACAAATCCCCGCCAGCTCTGATAAGCTAGCTAGTCTTCTGCTGTCCCAAACTTACTATTAGCGATAGATCATGCCAGCAGTTCCACCCTACTCTGTAATTACTCTAGTGGTATTAGCTGTCTATTGTTCGCTAGAGCCTTGCTCAAAAATACATAGGGTGGAAAGAACAGAGTGTATGCAGCCGATAGTTCTGTGCTCGCTCGAGGTCACGACCCATTTGCGGGGAGTTGTTCCTGGCCTGAGCCATCTGCTTCGCGAAGCCAGACACCCTACTGAGATGTAATGACGCAAAAATGTTCATTGAAACAAGGATCAAAGTGGATCTCTCAAAATGGTTTGTTGGCTAGGCAGGGGCGAAATGGGGGACAGAGCGACTTTGCACCTTGGTCTGCACAGCATGACAGGTAATTAGCAATTTTAATAAAGTTATAAGATTACATAGCTTGTGTTAACACACAGTTGAGGAGTCCACATAACAAATATAAATGTTCCTAGTGGCGAGAAGACCCCTTTAGAGGTCTAGCTTTTATCAGATGGATCTCTCACTCTAATACCTCTCTATGGGGAATACCCCCTCCTCATACATTCAGGGCTGGGCTCCATTCACACTGATAAATTGGCCTCTTTCAGCCAGGTGAGGAGTGCACAATTTATTTTCTGCAGTCATAACAGTGTGCACTAGAGTTATTACAAATATGCAAAATATGAACAAGTGTGGCGCAGAAATGCTTTTTTTTTCTTTGGGATTTGTGTATTTGACAGACATGACTGGCATAGCCGCCTTTTTTAGACTCTGTGGTGAATGGGTGCGCCAGCTGTGAATGTATGGGGGCTTGGCTCTTAGCAACCCCAGAGTAGGGGTATTCGAGGGCAGTGTGCACACTGGTCTTATTCATCAGCCGTTAATTGCGCAAGAGAACGGATTCCGCCCGCCTCAATTCGGGCTTGAATAAGGGGTCGGCGGAGTGGGGGACGTTGCGCCCGCCTGCCCCATATGCTAGTTTGATATGATTATCCACGCGCGCGAATATTCAGCGGGATAATAGATACATGTCACTTTCTCCTCCCGCCCGGGCGTAGTTCGCACACGAGACAAGGGTAGGAGGTAGACGGAGGTCCATAAGTTGTCATGCGGTCAGAGAAATATGACTTACCGTAAGGGCTGGGACGCGATTCCAGCTGTAGTTGACAATGGCGCAGTACGATGCGACATACGACTCTGCGCAATGCCGTGCCTCAGAAAATAAACGTATGTGAAAGGCCTTTTGAGTTTGATGGGACGCTGTTTGAGACACTCTAGTGTGGGCAGAAGCACAAACGAGGATCACACCATTGCACGCTAAATGCTTTAGTTTTTTGTCATTGCAGTAATAAAGCAATAGCAGATAGATGAGTGCGTGTGTAGAATGGCGTCCACTAGTTTCAAAATGTTTGTATGGAGTTTGCAGTGGGCCGGCTGATTGTACAGCTGTACTTAGTGTTTGAGAATTTATCCTTGATGCTCTCCAGCTGTGCCTCAGGGTCTATACATAATGTGACAAATGGGTTTGTGGGTCTATCTTTGTATTCTTTTCTTTGTTTTTTTTATGTTCTGCAAAAATAAATAGACGCCTACTTAGGAAGGGGTGTCAATGTGCAGTTGTGCAGTTTCTGTGCAGTTACGGGAGATGGAGTTAGTTGCAGCTAGTAGTTCCAAAAACAGAATGAATGGTAGTCTGACCACAGCCGTGTGCTAGTGGGGAGCAGAGCGGAGAGCAATGCCCATTACACCAGGGCTAAAGAGAAATAAACTATTTACAGAAATAGTTACTTTAGAGACAGAAGAAAGGAAGGATCATCACCGGAGTGGAAGGAAGAAGTGGTTTGTGAGTTGGCAAAGGCAACACTTCGTGCGCTCCTCAAAGTTCACTGTGTCTGGTGTATCAGGATAAGCCTGGTCGGAGGCCCCTAACCAGATTTTGACCTCGGTTCAGCGCTATACCCTTGTGGCCGCTGACGTTGAGATCACACTTGTGGTGGTGGGCAACAATGGAAGTAGAGGCTACTTTTTTGGCTCTGAGATCGGTGCTCTTGCTGCTCAGAGCAGAAAAGGCTTGTGGTATAGAGAGTGAGAGGACCTTCATGTGACTCAATGTGAAACAGTAGGTTTGACAGCCTAAGGGTATGTTGTCAATGATGTACTGCAGGCTGCCTAATATGCGCCAATTGCTCCTTCGGAGGGAGGGGGGCGACGGCCGGGCAGCCGCTGGCTCACATTGGGGCGCTTTTACTTAGCTCCAGTGCGGGTATCGCCGCGAATATGTGTGATGCATGTCACTTATCTCTCCCAGACGACGACGTTGCCGTCAAGGCAATACACATCGTAGTTTTCGTGACGAGCGGGGAGAGTGACGGCGTGAAATCCATAGTTTGATCTGTTGATCGAGAAACTCTATGGTATTACCGGTAATTTCGGCACTGTCTTTTGCCCGATATTAGAGCTGCTCAACATAATGTTGCACGGAAATGGTGCCGAATATTACAGCTCGGGTTACGTGAACATATCGCCTCTTAATGCTGTGTGCCTCCGGGTGCAAGTTCTGATGTGAAGCGCCTCGCACAGGACCTCAACAGATTTTTGTGTTTTTTTTTCCATTCGACCAACACCACCCTACTCAATACCAGCACACACCACTGGTAGGGGCTATTTGCCACCACATTCTGGCACTATTATATGGGGTCGCTCTAGTCATAGCTGGCATTTTGACTGTGGTGAGATAACGATGACGCGCACAGTGCAAGCATGGCTACCTTTGTATTGCGCTCAATGGAGACTGTGTTAGTACAATCTTATTGTGGGAGCAGTAGAAGGAATATTAAAGGAAGCAGCTCCTCTAAGTGAATTAATGTCAGCATCTGCAGAACATGTAGATAAAGTAGCTAAGTGCTCCCTCTTGCTGTTTGTTACGCAATGGTATCAATATCTATAGAGAGACTTGTAGATGTCTAGTACAGAATCGTTAGACAGTTGGCCCTTTTTCTAGCCAGCAGGCCAGACCAGGAGAGAATCTCCTCGGGGGCCGGGGGGATCACTCAGCGCAAGCCTGCGATTCCTCAGGCTAGTACAATCATAACTCTTATTTGAAGAGTGTTTACGCGCTCAAGGAATAAAGGGGATGAATGAAATAACTATTGACACCTGGGTAACATTTAATAGTCCACTATGGTGGTGTCAAATAGTTTTAATAAAAATAATGTGTTAAGACGTAGACGCGTTTCGTCGGACCACGAGCCCGCTTCCTCATATGCCAGGTTACCTGACGGAACGGATCGTTTGGTCGCGACAACGCAGTCTACTTTTAAATTTATTTTTATTAAACTTGACACCACCATTAGTGGTTTAACCCTTACACTCTCGGTGTCAAATAGTTTTTATCCATTCCCTTGTTTTTCAATTGAGCGCGCGCGCTAACATGAGCGTCTTCTGAAAGTATGGCTATATTGTTCCATATCTATTGGAGACATGTGGTGAATACAGTTCACTCAGCATATATAAGGGTAGGGTTGTGAACTCTTTTTCTTCTTATAGGAACCAGTTCAAGAGGTGCGGAGAGAATGCATATACGGACACTTAAGTTTAGGAATACTCCTTTAAGGACAATTACTGGGGATATTTGTTTTATACATAGAAATAAATAAATGAGTTTACTGTAACAGCGATGTCGCTCCTGTAATCTTTCTATTGGAGTCCAGGTGAGCAGGATTATTCATGGAAAAATGCTCCCAGTCTGAAGATTATTCATGGATGTTTTAGTTCAGAAATTTTAACATTTGCTTCCTCCTTTCAGCAGTAACCACTGGGTGTCACTGTAATCTTGCCATGCACATCCCTCTGCCCGTGACATTTATGATAGATTTATAAATGTTCATGCTGTTTTGTTATAGGAACAGAATTCGCGCAGTTGGAAGGTCATCTGAAATTAATGCGAGAAAGACAGAAGATCTGAAAGTCATTCTAATTTTGGGCCAATATGCAGTGAATCTTTGGGGGTCGTTCACACGCCGCAGTAATTTGTTCAATGGTGCCTTATAATAACTGCTACGCTGAATGCAGACCTGATGTATGAACCTGCTTTCTACAGCGGGTTCATTAAACCCGGCGGCATTCTAGCGGATAGGGTCGCCCAGTTTGGTCAGGTAAACCACATTTGAAAGTGCTCTAAACCTGTCTCCAGCATGGGTAGGATGCGCCTAGAAATGCTGTAGCAAAGCTATAAATATGTAGCTTCACTACGGTTCTGTTGCACACCCTTCGAAATCGGGCGCATTACAAAGTG
Source organism: Phyllomedusa bahiana (assembly GCA_025379985.1). Lineage (NCBI taxonomy): Eukaryota > Metazoa > Chordata > Amphibia > Anura > Hylidae > Phyllomedusa > Phyllomedusa bahiana. The sequence continues at coordinate 24,770 of JAODAL010041664.1, read as the reverse complement.
CCGCCAGGGCTTGTAATGGCGAAGCAATGAATGGCGTTGGTCTTTGGGAGCTTTCAAAATGTATGAAGGTGGCTGTGTCTGATATCGGGCTGTAAAGACGCCAGATATCTAGCGCAGCCCCGTTCATAAAAGCACCTCCAAACTGTAGACATAAATTCCTCAGCTCTGCTATTATATGCGGTTAAGAGTTTAAAGGCTTTGGATAAGTTCACATGAAACAGATTTAATGCAGGTATTTTTTTCTGCATGTGGTAGCTTAAACGCATTACAGTTGGAACGACAGTGCCATGAGGCACGGGACGATCGCGGTAGGCGTGGGTAGAGAGATGCTTCGCCCTATGGGGACGCACGCTACTTCCTGCCTGCCTGTTTCCCCTAAGGGTGCGCAGTCAAGGGGCCGGCCGCAACCTCGCTGGGCTCAGGCGCGTGTCTTGTGGCCTGACAGCGCCGCGCTGGTCTCTGTATTATGCGTCCGCGGACAGCTCATACAGTGTCTGGGCTTCTGCGGTGCTGAGAGTGAGCGCTCCGCGCGCTCCGAAGAGGTCAGTGTCGGACGTCTCGCGCGGTTTCCGGGACACTGGGCTGGCGGCCGCCGGGGTACCATCAATAGCGCTGACGGACCCGCGCGGGCACCGTGCTGCTCAGCTCCGGCCAGAGTCGCTGATGCAATGTGTATGTCATCGCCGACGCTGCCTCTACTCTGACGCCACGGAAGCAGTCATAGGCCGGGCGTGAACGCGCAGCTAGCCCATCCGCGAGGAAGCTGCTGGAGGAGCGTCCGACACTGGAGGCACTGGGTGAAGGGACCTCACAAATGCTGTTACTTTACTTCCAAGCGCGCGACCGGCGAGCGGGGTGAGAAGCAATGCGGCTAATAGTTATGATTGGTTGTATTGTCTTCTACTCTGCTTAGCCCGTATATGCCTGTCCTTAGTCACTCTATACTCGCCTGCCTGAGCCCCTATATTGAGCCTCTTTCCTTTTAGTGCCTCTCTTTATGCCTATTGCGATCAGCCCCTATATGCTGCCCTCTTAGTCACTATATGCCTGCCCTGAGCCCCTAGTATGCCGGCACGCTTAGCACCAATATAGACCCTGCTGAGCCCACTATATGCCTCGGCTTGGAGCGACCTTATATTGCCATGCGCTGAGCCCCGATATATAGCCCTGCCTTCAGCCCCCTTTATGACCTAGCCCTTAGTGTACTATATGCCTGCATGAGCCCCTATAGATGCATCCTGCCTGAGCCCTATATAGCCTCTGTCCTGAGCCTCTATATCGCACTGCCCTTAGTCACACCCTCACAATGACTGCATATCCCCATATATAGCCCGTGGCCTGTGCGTCCTATGTGATGCTCCTGAGCCCCTATATTAGCCTTCCTTAGCCCCTATGTAGCCCTTGCCTGGAGCCCCTGTAGTATGCCTGCCTTAGCCCCTATATGATCTGCCTGAGCCCCATATGCCTTCCTGGAGACCCTATATGCCTGCCTGAGCACCCCACATATGGCCTGCAACTGAGCCCTATATAAGCACCCTGGTCTGAGCCGCTCTATATGCCTGCCTTAGCTACTACATGCCTCTTGCCTGGAGCCCCTATAGTAGCCCTTGCCTCTGAGACCCCGCTATATGCCTCTGCCGAGCCCATCGGACTATAGCCCTGCAACTGAGCCACTATATTGCCACTGCCTTAGCCTATGTAGGCCCTGCCTGAGGACTCTATATGCGCCGTTGGCTGGGAAGCCCCTGTTTATGCCTGCCTGACGCCGCATATATCGCCCATGCCCTGAGCCTCCGCATAGAGGTATTGGCTGGCCTGAGCCCCACATATACCTGGCGCTGAAGCCCCCATCATGCCTGCCTGACCCCTATATAAGCCCTGCCCTGAGCCCTATATGCTTCCTGAGTGCCCCTTAGGCCATGTCTATACATAGAAGCCCCTCTATATGCCTTGCACTGAACCCCCTAGATGCCTGCGTGAGAGCCGGCGCTATCTGATTTCGAGCTCTGAATAGCCCCTTAGAAGTAGCATTGCGCTGAGTCCCCCTGTATTTATGCTGGCTTTATGAGCGGCCTCTATAGCTCATATACCTGCCCTCAGTGCCCTCTATATAACCTGCCTGACTGAGTGCCCCTGTATAACTCTATTATACCTGCCTTTGCGAGTGCCACCCTATATCAATTATACCTGCTGCAGAGTGACCCCTTATGTCTTTATACTGCCGGCTGAGAGTGACTGCCTATATCATATTACTGCGCGGTGAGGTGATACCATATATTTTTATACCTACCTGTTTAGGGGGATGAACATATTGTCTAGTATAGACCTGCGCTATACCTGGGGATGAGGAGGACATATTTATATATATATATTTCTAATATATACTATATTTATACATAATGGCCTGGATGAGAGCGGTATATCTATATACTGTCTAAACTGCAGGGACCTATATAGCTTCCTATCTGAGGGGACATATATACCTGTAAATGAGGGTTTCTTATATACCTACTAAATGAAGGAGTGTACCTGGAAATGTGTGAGAATTCTAAGACTATTTGTGGCTCCAATCACTGCAGGGGCAACGAAGTAATTGGCGGGGAGCAAATCAGCATGGAAGGTGTGAACGCTGGGATAGGAGAAGGATTGAAAGGGATACGTTGAACGACGGCTGCCAGAAAGATAGAGTCTCATAGCTGAAGTCACTGTTAATATGTAACTCGCAGTGTAATCACTTATTCTTTCTGATCTACGAGCATCTAGACCATACAAACTCAGTATTACACTGATCGATGGTCTCACTGGTTATGGGCGGTGCGTAATTATGTCCGTTCAGAGCTGGTGTGATACTTAGTCTGACAGTAACCCATGTTTTGGGGGGCGGTTAGGGTTGGGTTTCGGTAGGGTTCTGGCAGGAATTATTTGAGCCTTTAGTAATAGTTTTTGGCGTTTGTCTGGTTGGTGTGTAGGAGTGTTTTTTAGTAAACAATCAATGCGTATGGCTAGATGTTATGCTCCAGTTGTTTCGCGTGGATTTATTTAGTTGACTGGTTGATTTGTGGGACGGCCGTATTGCACTGTTGTCATATATGGAGAGGAGGATGCGATTTTGGGAACAATGCAATTGTCAGGGGCTGTATTTTCGATTTGTGCGAGTGGACGGCTGGAGGAGGCTGGACAGGATCTGATGTGGAATATGCAGAAAATCAGTGCAGGGACACTGGATGCAAGGGGTGAGCAGGAATAGTGTGGGGGGGGGTATTTTTTTTGGGAGCGAGGGGGGGAGGGGGGATGCCATTGGCTGTATACCTTGTGCCATCGATGGCACACATTGAATGTATTGCCCGGGCCCTGACAGCAGCATTCATCCCAACTCCAGTCCTCAGCCACACTAACAGGTCAATATTTTCAGGATCTCCCTCAGAAGCATGTTCATAATATTTATCCCTGTTCAGCATAATTAAATCACCTGTGCACTGCTAAGGAAAGCCAGAAAACACGACCTGTTGGTGGGCCCTGAGGACTGGAGTTGGGGACCCCTGGACTACAGCACCATGCATGTAGCTGAGAAATTACATATTTTTTTCACATGCTACTGAATTAACTGCATGAATCTGGAGTTCAGATTTTTGAATCTGCAGCACGTCAGTTCCAGGTGTGGATTGAGCGCGGTTGAGTTGCACATTTTCCACATTCAAAAAAGGAATGTAAAAATCAGCAAAACCTTTGTGAAAAATATATTAGAGATTTTTATGCATATTATTTAAAGGTCTTTTGCAAAATCCGTAGGTGTGGATAAAGATGTTAAAGAGAACCTGTCAGGAGGTTTATGCTGCCCTATCTAATAGCAGGGTGTGATAGAGGAGAGAAGCTGAGCTCTGTGATATATAGGGTTATATGATAGAGAGAGAGGAGCTGAGCTCTGTGATATATAGGGTTATATGATAGAGGAGAGAAGCTGAGCTCTGTGATATATAGGGTTATATGATAGAGGAGAGAAGCTGAGCTCTGTGATATATAGGGTTATATGATAGAAGAGAGGAGCTGAGCTCTGTAATATATAGGGTTATATGATAGAGGGAGAGAAGCTGAGCTCTGTGATACATAGGGTTATATGATAGAGGGTGAGGAGCTGAGCTCTGTGATATATAGGGTTATATGATAGAGGGGAGGAGCTGCGCTCTGTGATATATAGGGTTATATGATAGAGGAGAGGAGCTGAGCTCTGTGATATATAGGGTTATATGATAGAAGAAGAGAAGCTGAGCTCTGTGATATATAGGGTTATATGATAGAGGAGAGAAGCTGAGCTCTGTGATATATAGGGTTATATGATAGAAGAAGAGAAGCTGAGCTCTGTGATATATAGGGTTATATGATAGAGGTGAGAAGCTGAGCTCTGTGATATATAGGGTTATATGATAGAGGAGAGAAGCTGAGCTCTGTTATATATATGGTTATATGATAGAGGAGAGAAGCTGAGTTCTGTGATACATAGGTTATATGATAGAGGAGAGAAGCTGAGTTCTGTGATATACTGGGTTATATTATTTGAAACAGGAGAAAATCTTCAAAATTGAAGCTGAAAGTCCTGCTGACCCCACGATATGTCAACATTTCATCACTGTACCCGGGTGGAAAACAACAAAGAAAGTTATATGCTTTGTGATCAGTTATTTGACTCCATAAAAGACAAATGTTAAACAAAAATCCATGTGACCTTGTGTAGATTGGTCTTGCAGATTGATCTGTGGATTCTTGGTCACACTTGCTCTAGAATTATTCGACCTTATTATGTGAACTTACACATTTATTTATATATACAGTCTTGGTCTGGGTCAACTCATAGCATCACATGGCTTTCAATACCATCTGTATGCGGACGACACCCAACTCTACATCTCCGGTCCTGATATTAACGCTCTTCTCTCCCGGATCCCAGACGGTCTATTGTCCATATCCTCCTTCTCCTCCCGTCTCCTAAAACTAAATGTGGAGAAAGCTGAATTCATCTTTCCACCTTTCCACTCCATCCCTCCACCTGATCTCTCTATCACTGTCAACAGTTCTACACTATCACCAGTCCCGCAAGTCCGCTGGATTGGGATAACCTTTGACTCCTCTCTGTCTTTCAGACCACACATCCAAACCCTCACCTCTGCCTGCCGCCGCCGCCTCCACCTGAAAAATTTAAAAATATCTTGCGCATTTGCCCATTCCTCAATTTTGACACTACAAAAATGCTAGTCCACACCTTTGTCATCTCTCGCCTAGACTACTGCAACACCATTCTCTGTGGCCTCCCATCCAGCACTCTTGCTCCTCTCCAAACCATCCTCAACTCTGCTGGCCGCAACTCCTCTGCATCTCCCCTCTGCTAATCCCTTCACTGGCTCTCAATAACCTCTCCCCTCCATACATCTCTGCCTTAATCTCCAGATACCTCCCCTCACGCAATCTTCACTCTTTACAGGACCTTCTTCTCTGCTCTCCTCTTATCAGCTTCTCACACAACTGTCTCCAAGATTTATCTCGTGCTTCCCCCACACTCTGGAACTCACTGCCCCAAACCAACAGACTCTCTTCCACTTTCACCAGCTTCAAAAGCAACCTGAAAACCCATCTCTTTAAGATTGCCTATAACCTACACTAACCCCACCACCAGTACACCGCCCCACAAACATGTCTGCCACTCACCTTCTGTTTCTCCCCTCCTTCCTTGTAGATTGTAAGGGCAGGGTCCTCTCTCCCTCTGTATCAGTTGTTAGTCATTTATCGTCACCATTGTACTCATTTGACATATGTTATGTATGTAACCCCATGGAATGTACAGTGCCTTGGAATCAATGGTGCTCTAAAATAAATAATAATAATAATAATATGTATTTTCAGATCTGTTTCTGATGAAGCAACACCAGCATCTGTCCAAAAGAGGGCGTCCCCTAGCTCGTATTGTAAAACAAATCTTCCCTTTGCCAATTGATATAAGATTAGGGAAAGGAGTACATTTCCATACCTACAATTGACAGTTCCCATTTTATTTGTGGCTAGTTCTTATTGCTTTATGCTATTATGGCATAGGATGAAAGCACCAAAGAAATGCTGGAAGAAAATGTTCTTTTAGCCTAACCTGACCTTATCTATTTGACAGACATGTCGCCGCTCACCTTGACTTCACACATGGTACCTGTCCAGGTGGGTAAACATCATACATGTGCATATTCAGATGCTTGATTGAAAGTGACGGTCTCAGGGAAGAGCTGTTTTTGTGTGCAGCCAGCCACAGTATATTGCTCTGCTCTAACCAAACAGCAATCAGTGTTGGAAGGCGGCTTGTTACAGGGGTAACTGATGCCTCTGACAGCATATTTGTGTTGGTTGGGTAAAGAGGTTCCTGTTAAGCTATGTCTACACAGCAGAGGTTTCCCGTCGGATTTTCTGCGGTTTTATTATTTTGAAAAACCTGATGGAAAAACGTCCACATAGACTTCAATACAAAAAAAACGACTTGTAGTCTACACAGGTCGTTTTTTTCTGCTCGCTTTTGGGCGCCGACGGTTTTAGGAACATGTTGTCAAATCCAACGAAGTCCAGAGGAAAACTTACTATTGAAGTCTATGTAAACCGCCAGAGGGTTTTTGGACGGTTTTTCTGCTTTTTTCAGATGGTTCTGCTGAAAAACTGCATACATTTTGCATACATTAAAAACTGCCCAAAACATCCCAAAAAGCAGACCAAAAACGACGCCAGAAAACTCTACAAAAAACTCCACTGAAAAAAATCATAGGAAACCCAGCTGCTTTGGACAAAAAACTGTCAAAATACTCAGATTCAAAGCAGTTTTTAGGTTTTGGTTATCAAGAAGTTTTTTGGCCTATGCTGTGTAGACCTAGCTGTACAGTATTACAATGTCACATGGCTGACAAGCAAAAGCAGTCAAATATTGTACATTTCGGCCAACATTGTCACAGGGCTGTCACATCTAGCTATATAGCTGCTGCCCGGGGTCAATGGCTGACCATGTAATGCATAGACAGGATAGGTCTACCAGAGTGGTTCTCCATTGTGCATCTTAGAGGGGAGTCCCAAGCAGAAAAAGTTTTTTTTATGACATCCATATGCCTACTGGGTCATTTAGACTGGGTTTTCCTTGTGAGTCAAACCCTTTTAAGAAGGTGGTTATTCATATAGGAGAGGTAAAGGTCCCCATGGCTTTAATTTTATGACATTTTATACTTTAAGTAAACTTAATTGATTGTAAGGCTATGTTCACATGGCGTAATTGCAGCGCGTACAGTACAGTATTCACCGCAAATAATTGACATGTCACTCATCTCCCCGCTCGTACAATACGATCGTATTGTATGTGCGGGGAGATGAGGCAAAGCTGTCTTAACAGCACTAGGGGCCCCCGGGCATAACACTGCAGTGGGCCCTGCCAAAATGCAATACATCACAATAGGGCATACCTCTAGCCACCCTCAAGCACACCCATATTATCACACCACTTATGTCTGGACACCGAAAGCCTGCAGCCTACAAGACTAATTGGCAGAGAAGGGAGCCTATGGCATCCTTCTCCACCCTGGCTTTTAACTGTTTGCACATCCTTAAAACACAGTTAAATCCATGAGACATACATACACCACCTGAGGCCCCCATACTTGTGGGGCCCCGGGCAACTGCCTAGTGTGCCCAATGGAAAAGATGACCCTGAGATGAGGCGTAATCCATAGCTCTCTACGAGGACTATGGAGTACTGTAATTTTGGCATGCATCTCGCTCGCCTTATAGCACAAATATGCCACGAAATGTGTGCGAAAGTACGCCGTGTGAACATAGCCTAATAAAGTACAAAATGCTGTCATCGTTGTGGTGCTGTATAGAAAAGTTCTTTACTTTTTATATCTCCTAACATGTCTGAGTGGTATTTTAGAAGATGTCATCAGTGAGAGTTTGGGAGGAGGCAAATCACAGATCTGAATAGTACAATCCGCTGACAGATTAGAGGATTCAAAGATCTCCAAGCTAAAAGCTGAAGAAGAGTTACCCACAGAGTGAGGGCAGGGTGTCCCAGCTTACTTTCTCCCACCAATTGTATCTTCTCAATGACATTTAGAGAGAATCTTTCAACTAAATGGAGTTTTTGCACATCTACATAGAACAATATAGTAAATATATTCTGCTCTGCTCCTGTAATTTTTTTTCAGTACCCTTAGGTGGTGTTCCCATCCTAGACAATTATGGCAAATCCACAGGATAAATCCTAAATGATTGATAAATCTGGGTCCCACCATTGGATGCAGCATCTATCTCCATTACAGGAGTCCCCTCTTCCCCATCCTGCTTGGTGAGGTGACCATTGACTTGCTCAGCTGTTTCTTAAACTGCACAGAAGTGAATGGAGAAAGTTATGTATGTCCACGGCTACCTTTCCATTCAGTCTCCCACTGGACAAGGCAGAATTAGAGTCAGAGACCCCATTCTTCAAATAGGTGTAGGTTCTTGAGGTAGAACATGCATCTATCAGATATTTATATACCATGATGACTGAGGTGGAAATGCCTCCTTTTATAGTGTTCATATGCATTAGGTAAATATCAGCCCAATTTACCAATTTTGGTGGGAATGGCTGACCATCTAGTGTTCATGGGGGTCACCATTGTGTCTCTCGATGGCAGGTTTTAGAGGAAAGAAGGATATTGGCATGCACTTCAACATACCTGATCCTTTGTGCCTGTAAGGGATTATTCTTTCCATGGTCCAGTTTTTATGTTTATGGATGCTTCAGCTGTCCTGAATTTGGATTCAAGAGGAACCACACAATTCCCACTGGTGCCTCTGGGACAGTCATTCTCTGAGAGACACTAAGGGCGACATGTATGATCGTGATTTGCGTCTGTTTTCAGGCGTACACTGCGCGTCACCGTGCCGACTCCACTGTCGGACACAGGGACGCGCTGTTAGGCGCAAGCTTCGCCACTTTCGTATGCGCCTAACATGAAGGGGCGTGCTGTGGGCGTTCTGGGGCGGGACGCACCAGATTCTAATACTCCGACCCATGTATGAATGCCGGTCGGCAAAATGAGGTGCATTACATCTCCGACAGGCAGACCTCGTTCAATGTGGTCTACCTGAGTCGGAGGAGGCGCAGTGAAGCTAGAACTTATGGTAATGGGGCAATACAATACAGTTACAACAGTACAATAATAAAAAAAAAGAGTTGTCTTTAAAATTTATTAATGAATAAAGATAAATATCAAAGTTGAATAAAATCGATTTCAATGTATTGACAAAGTTGATCATTTAAAATTAAAGCAAATATATATATAAGATCTCAAAAGAAAGAAATATCAGCTATAAAAGGTCTTAAACGGAGAAAATTAACCTAATTTTACATTAAATAAGCCAATGCTGATGTTGTATTGATGTTAATTTTTGTCCTTTTTTTTTAATTAAAAAATTAAGATGTATTTTTTCTTTTTTTTATGGCAAGAGCCAGCACAGCACAGATCTTGCTGGGACCTGTCTTACTCCAAGCAGGATTTCTATGTTCCCAGGGCTTCTGGAAAATCCGGATGTATTTGCGGAATATTTTTTTGCGGGACGAGTTGACCTTTTCAATAATATGATTTTGAGGTTCATATGACACTTTAATTGCTTTTTATCAATTTGTCAGGATTAACAAAATACAGTAATCCTGGTGTTTTTTTATTTTTACAGCAGTCACCGTGCGGTAAAATGACATGTTGACTCTACTTAGTCGGTCAATATGATTACAGCAATACCAAATTACATACCGTATAGACTCGAGTATAAGCTGAGTTTTTCAGCACAAAAAAAAATGTGATGAAAAGTTCATCCTTGGCTTATACTCGAGTCACTGTTGGTGCTCGGGCGCTGCAATGGCCCGTGCACCGGCAGGGATACATCTGCTACATGCGCCTCCTCAGGGAGCGCATATAGCAAAATCCCGAGTCAGCCTACAGCGTCCGGGCGCTGCCGGCAATCTCTTCACCTGTATGCGACTCCTCTGGGAGCGCATACAGGTGAAGATACCACTGCGGAGCAGAGAGTGAGCGCTTCCTGCTCCACAGTGAACTCCGGACGGAAGCAGACTTGCGGCCTTCCGGAGTCTCCAGCACAGGAAGCTTGCTATGTCATCACGCTGCCTGCGTGGCTTGATGACACCATGCCACCTGTGACAGAAGACGGCGCGCCCAGGGGTCGGAGCAGCGAGGGGTGAGGTAAGTGCTTGTGTTTTTTTTTTTTTTTAAAACCCTGCCTATACCTGCCTGAAACTGCCAATTAAGGGATATTTATCTTCCTATAACCTGCCTATGGGGACAAATACCTGCCTATAGGGACATATAACTGCCTATAACTAGCGAATAGGGACATATACCTGCCTATGTGCACATATACTTGCGTATTACCTGCCTATTGGGACATAAACCTGCCTATAGCCTGCCTATGAGGACATATACCTGCCTATTACCTGCTTATGGGGAACATTTACCTGCCTATGGGGGACATATACCTGCCTATTGGGGACATATACCTGCCTATAACTGCCTATACCTGTCTATGGGGGACATTTAACTGCCTATAACATGGCTATGGGGGACATATACCTGCCTATGGGGGACATTAAACAGGCTATACTTGCCTATGTAATTTTATTGGTATCCATTTTTATTTTTTAAATTTACCAGTAGCCGCTGCATTTTACACCCTAGGCTTATACTCGAGTCAATAAGTTTTCCCAATTTTTTGTGGCAAAAGTAGGTGCCTGGGCTTATACTCGAGTATATACGGTATTTGTCTTTTGCTGCTCTTACACAATAGAAGCACGTTTTTTCATCACCATAGTCTGAGAACCATAACTTTTTTATTTTTTCTTGTACAGAGCTGTGTAGGGGCTTGTTTTTGTGGGATGAGTTGACATTTTTATTAGTACCATTTTGGGGGGACAGGACCTTTTAATCGCCTTTAAATACTTTTTTGGGAGGCAGAATGAAGAAAATACAGCAATCCTGGTAGTGTTTTTTATATTTCACAGTGATCACCTTGCAGTATAAATGACATGTTAGTTGTACTCTGTACATTGATACAATTACAGCGACAAACAAATTTATATTGTTTTACTATGTTGTAGCACTTTTAAAAAAAAAGGTATTTTTATTGTGTAAAACTATTTTATACATTGCTAACTTCTAATAGCCATAACTTTTTATTTCCATATACGGAGCTGGTTAAGGTTTTTTTTTTTTTTTTTCCTTTGGCAATTCCTTTCCATTTATATGACTTTTTGATTGCTTTTTATTCCATTTAATGTGCTGCAGGATAAACAAAAATCACAATTCTGTCTTTTTTTGGGGGGGTTTACAGAGTTCAACGTGTAGGTTAAATAATATGACAGATTTATGGGCTAGGTTGTTATCACGTGGCGATACCAAATATGTGTACCTCCTTTTATTTTGAATTTTTTTTGAAGCGATTGGCTTTGTAATGGGGAAAGGGCAGTTTATGTGTTTTACTTTATAAGTGTGTTTTTCCTTTTTTTACTTTAACTTTTTTTATTTTACTTTTTTTCCCCTTGTCCCCATAGGGAACTTGATCTACTAGATCTATAACAGTGTAACATATTGTAGCTGTCAATCACCATGCCATTCTTTGCCTTCTGGTTCAAAACATTGTTACCCTTTTGCTTATTAGTGTATAACCTCAGAAAGAGATTCTGGAAGCTGGAAATCACTTTTTATGATGAGGACAGGAGCTTCTTTAGATCATGTACCTTATACACAATGTGCCAGAAAATGGGGCCCTCACCTGGTGCCCAAAGGAGCCGCTCATCCTGACACATGTAAAGAGCAGTACAGGACATGTAGTACCGCACTGTACTGTAGAAAGGAGCTAATATACCACCAATCACTGCATACACCTCACTAATACAGAGGTTTTACAAATAAACTGTTGGATCAATGTCTGAGACATTGTTTATTGAAACCACACTCAACATACAATGTCCCAGAAAAGTCCATTCTATGGTGAAAATATTGTATCTTTAGTGATTGTAACTTGTGGGAACACTGTATAAAGTTATGTTATGTAATCCTCTACTCTGAATGTCATAGAAAAATCTAGAATTGACTTGGTTTTTGTTTATCCTATCACATAAAAAAGCAAAATAAAAAGTGATCAAAGAGTCACATGCACCGCAAACTAAAAAAGAACTAATGCTTGTGCCACAATAAAAAAAAAAAAACGCTATAACACGGCTACATGGATAAAAAATCTATTTAAAATAAATTGAAGAAATGCTAGAAATCTGATGTCTCCATAATTGTAAAGCCCCAAACAAAAATGCTACAAGTTATTTAAGCCTTAAAACGAAACAAGAACATTTCAGATGTAAAAAATGATGGCATGATTTTTCTCCACCTAGAAACATAGGGCCACATGAATGAAAACGATATATAGTGCTCTGGAAAAATAAAAAGGGCGCTCTGATTGGTTGCTATGGGCTCTGATTGGTTGCTATGGGCAACAAAGTGAGTTTTAGACCTAGACAGTTTTCATACATGTGGCCCATAGAGTAAAAGTTCATAAAACACTTCAATTGATCCCTAGAAGGAAGATTCCTCAGCGCAGGAGCAGCACTGCAGACCCCTCATTTTCAGGATTAGTGTGGGTGTCAGAGGCCTGATCATCAATAATCAGAAATGATTGTGTATTCTAGCAATATGTGATCACTTTATAAGGTGGGAGTTTCTCCATTAAGAACACTGTTAGGATCTAACATATAGGGTGACATGTATGAACGGGGCTGCACCAGTTTTCTGATGTACTTTGAGCCAAAAAGAGTGTATGAACACGTGCACTCCAAACTTTGGCGCGATTAGTGCTTTTCTAATGTGCCAAAGACACTTTGTAATGCGCCAAAGATTAGGGGATGTTCTGGAGGCGTTGCACCACATTCATAGAAGATGACACATTTATGATTCTTTGATACCAAACCTAGGAACAGAACAGTTAGAACAGCCAGACCAGGTTACAGGTGGTGCCTGAGCCAGACTTGTCGTATTACAAAATAAAGAAAAAAGAGAGGGGGCGCTCTTGTGAAAGTACGTCTAAATTATTAATAAAATAAAAGCGAAGGTGCTCACCTGGTGGTGTTGTGCGGTTGGAAATAGAGGCACAACACTCGTTAAAGCATGGATGGCTCTGACCGAGCCTCGGAAACAGCAGCCTCGTAGACCTCTTTCTCCGGAGTCGAAAAAGACGGCGGCGGGCAACCAATAGGACACAACAAAAACAAAATGGTGGACAGGATGCTTTCTTCAGGAATAAAGATATGTAGTTGGCAGTATTGGATAAAATATTATTTTATTCCATAAAAATGCAAAAAGGTGTTCACCTTAGCATAAAATGTAACAAGTATACATACATTTTTAGCATCTGAGGAAGTGCCGCAGGGCACGAAACGCGTTATGTATACTTGTTACACTTTATGCTAAGGTGAACACCTTTTTGCATTTTTTATGGAATAAAATAATATTTTATCCAATACCGCCAACCACATATTTTTATTCCTGAAACGAGCGCCCTGTCCACCATTTTGTTTTTGCTGTATCCTAGACTTGTGGTATTGGCTCTACACTGCCCTGTATGTATGACCTGCAGAAGAACAGCCAGACCAGGGTTTAAAAGGGGGTGCCTGAGCCAATTGTGGTATTGGCTCTACACTGCCCTGTATGTATGATCTTGCAGAAGAACACCAGACCAAAGGGTTTAAAAGGGGGTGCCTGAGCCAGACTTGTGGTATTTGCACTACACTGCCCTGTATGTATGACCTGCAGAAGAACAGCCAGACCAGGTAAGGTGCTGCCTGAGCCAGATTGTGGGATTGTCACTACACTGCCCTGTATGTATGACCTGCAGAAGAAAAAACCAGACCAGGGTAAAAGGTGGTGCCTGAGCCAGACCTGTGGGAATTTGGGTCTACACTACCCTGTATGTATGACCTGCAGAAGAACAGCCGACCAGGGTAGAGGTGGTGTCTGAGCCAGACTTGTGGTATTTGCACTACACTGCCCTGTATGTATGACCTGGAGAAGAGCAGCCAGACCCGGGTAAAGGTGGTGTCTGAGCCAGACTTGTGGTATTGGCACTACACTGCCCTGTATGTATGACATGCAGAAGAAACCCGACCAGGGTAAAGGTGGGCCTGAGCCAGACTTGTGGTATTGGCTCTACACTGCCTGTAATGTATGACCTGCCCGAAGAAACAGCCAGACACAGGTAAAGGTGGTGCCTGAGCCAGACTTGTGGTATTGGCTCTACACTGCCCTGTATGTATGGCCTTTCAGAAGAACAGCAGACCAGGGTAAAAGGGGGTGCCTGAGCCAGACTTGTGGTATTGGCTCTACACTGCCCTGTATGTATGACTTGCAGAAGAACAGCCAGACCAGGGTAAAGGTGGTGCCTGAGCCAGACTTGTGGTATTGTCTCTACACTGCCCTGTATTTATGACCTGCAGATGAACAGGGTCATACATTCTGGCACAGTCTATACTGCCTTAAAGCTATTTAGAACTGTCCTCTCAGCGCCAACATTCATACATGTCGCCCAAAATCTGTCCTTATTACCTACGCCAGTGACTCCCATTTCAATAAGCTTGTATCTTATTTCCAAGCTATAAATTGCCATATATAGCTTGCTGCAACTACCCCCCGCTGCTTTTCCCTGGCAGCACCTTCCATTTTTTTTATATCATGATATTATGGAATCACAGTTGCTGCTGATACCTCCTGTTTGTACATACATTTCATTTTGATCGTACTTCTATTTAGTATGATATTCACGCCTTCCATAAAAAATGTTTTGTTACGTATCTTCTTATAAAGAGTTGCGTGCGTCGGAGTCAGAGTTCATGGCGCTTACAAACGAGGCTTTGCTACAAAATTAGCATTTTGCATTCTCGTCCTGCAGCAGAACTCAAGGTGCAGAACATTTTAGTCCCACACAAAGCATTTTACTAGAAGGGGGAATTAAAAGATCAATTTTCTGCACAAGATCCTGCTTTGAAATGAAACAAAGGTTCTTTGACTGGTGCCAATAAGCATACGCCTTTTCTTCCCCCGCCACAGAGTTAAGACATGTCCGTTGCTGATGTGGTTAAAATTCGCTTCCTCCACACTAAATTCCAAGACTGAAATGAAAGCGTTGCACTATGGATCTGCTGCTTTCTCTGCAAAAGATAACAAAAACTTGAGCCCTAAGGTGGTTATATTTGTTCTCAATACCTTTAAAGCTTGTCTGTAAAACTCCACTCAACCTGAACATTTAGGTGGGACTATAGTTAACTCCAATATTTTTCTTCCCTCCATGTTAAACTCAAAGGAAGCCAAGATAAGGGGTACTATTTGATGGGGTCCTGATATGTTAAAGCTGCTTTAGCTTTGCCCTGACTGTGGAGGAAATACTGTGGTCTGTGGTGATTTTCAATGTTTGACAACTATTATAGCAGGTTTGCAAAATCTAAAATGTACAATTGACTCAACTCGATAAACCTCTGGCAATCTAAGTTCCTTTCAGTAGAACTGTGTGTTCTGGGTATTACAAACATAATACGGACGCTTGAAATTGGCCACATTTAAAGGGTTTTCTCACTTCAAAGATTAGCTGTACATGTGGGGCCATCACAGGACCAGAATTAAACAATAGAGTGGTCTGGACAAAATCCACACTAAATAGAAACCAATAACGGCCAATCCCAATCAAATCTAGAAAATCACAGCAATCTTAGGGAATAAAGACCTGCACAAAGATACTAAAACTAAACTAAAACTTTTAACCCCTTACCGCCGCAGCCAGTTTTGGCCTTCCTGACACAGCCCTATTTTTGAAATCTGACATGTGTCACTTTATGTGAGAATAACTTTTTGACACTTTTACCTATCCATGTGCTTCAGAGACTGTTTTCTCCTGACACATTGTGCTTTAAGTTAGTAAGAAATTTTTATCCATACAATCCTTGTTTGTTTGTGAAAAATATAAAAATTTCATGAAAATTTGGAACAATTGGTCATTTTGAAAGTTCAAAAATTTCTGCGTGCAAGACAGATAAATTATTAACACAAAATGTTTATAACTAGCATCTACCATTTTGTCACATATAGGTTGGCATCATTTTTTTAATGTCTTTTTTTATAACATTAGGGGGCATAGAAACTTAGTAGTAATTTCTCACATTTTCAAGAAAATTTAAAATATAAATTTTTTAGGGACCAGTCCAGTTCTGATGTGGCTTTGAGGGGCCTGCATGTTAGATACACCTATAAATGACTCCATCTAAGAAACTAGACCCATTAAAGTATTTACAACACTGTTTAGGAAGTTTGTAAACCCTTTAGGTATATCACAGAAGTTAAAGCAAAGTAGAGGTGACATTTCAAAATTTCACTATTTTTGCAGATTTTCAATATTAATCCATTATTCACTGGAATACGGTAAATGTGACTAGGTAAATGCAACTTAATATTGTTTCTCCAGATTCTGCTGTTTTTAGAGATATCCCATATGTGGCCCTAGTGCATTATTTGGCTCAACCACAAGCCCCAGAATAGGAGGAGCACCTACTGGACTCTGACGTCTCATTTTCAATTCGATTTTATTTAGGCGCCATTTCAGGTTTGAGGACACACTAAGGTGCTAAAACTTAATAAACACCCCTAAATAGACCCCATATTGGAAACTACACCCCTTAAGGAATATATCCAGTGGTGCTGTGAGTATATCGACCCCCCCCAGGTGATTCATAATTTTTTTTTAGCATTAGGCTGTGAAAGTTAAAAATAAATTTTTTCCAGCAATCTGCAACTTTAGCTTAAAATGTTTCATATTTACAAGGAATCCTGGAAAAAAGCACCCAAAATGTTGTTAAGCAATTTCTTCGAAGTTCGGCAATACCCTACATGTGGGTGTAAACCGCTGTTTGGGCGCATGGCAGGGCGTATAAGGGAGGGAGCGCTATTTGGCTTTTGGAACGCAGATTTTGGTGGGGCCATGTTGCATTTGCAAAGCTCCCAAAGTAGTAGAACATGTGAAATCTTCCAGAAGTCACCCTATTTTGAAGTCAAAACCTCTCATGGATCTCATCTAGGGGTGTGTTGTGCATTTTGGGCACACAGGTGTTCAATAGTTTTTTTAGCATTGGGCCATGAAAATGTGCGGGGGGGGGAAAGCAGTTCCGCCATTGTTTTTTGGGTTCCAATTTTACAGCATTCTCCGTGCAGTGTAAATGACAGGATAACTTTACTATGGAGGTCGGTACAGTTACAATGATATAGATTTTATATAGTTTTTTCTGTTTTATTACTTTTGTACAATAGAAATGTGTATAAAAATTGCGTTTTAATGTTGTCCTATTCTGACAGCCATAACTTTTTTATTTTGCTGGGTGCAGAGCTATGTATGGGCTTGTTTTTTTGTGGGATGAGTTGACGTTTTATTTGTATCATTTTTGGGGGGACAAGACTTTTTGTTCAGTTTTAAATCCATTTTTTGGAGGGCAGGGTGAAGAAAATACTGCAATCCTAGTAGTGTTTTTTATTTTTATTTTTAACAGCGCTCACCATGCAGTATCCTTGATCAGTTCGCTTTATTATTTGGGTCGATACGATTACGGCGATATCCTGTTTATATAGTTTTTTTTCATGTTGAAGTACTTTAAAAAAAAAGAAAAAAGTGTTTTTAGTGTGTTAATATTTATGCATCGCTATCTTCTGAGAGCTATACATTTTTTATTTTTCCGTACACCGAGACGTGTAAGGACTTTTTTTTGCGGAATGAACTGACGTTTTAATTGTTACAACTTTGGCGTTTATAGGAGTTTTTGATCGCTTTTTATTCCATTATATGTGCTGCGGGATGAACAAAAATCTTAATGATGTGATTTTTTGTTGTTTTTTTTTACGGCGTTCCGCGTACAGGTTAATTAGCATGACAGATTTATGGGGCAGGTCGTTACGCATGTGGTGATATCAAATATGGGTACATTATTTTTTATCTTTTTGGGGCGATTGGCGTTTGTAAAGGGGAAAAGAGCGATGTATGTGTTTTTATTTTATTTTTTGTGTTTGTGTTGTACTTGTTTTTCACTTTTTTTTACTTTTTCACATTTTTTTTACTTTTTCCCCATAGGGGATTTGAATGAGTGATCTTTAGATCACTCATTCAATAGGAATCAATGCACAGCATGTTGCAGTGTACTGGTTCCTATGGCAACTGCCAGTCACAATGCCGGGCCATGCCCACAGGGCACGGCCGGGCATGGTGACGTCACAGACAGCCCGGAAGGCAATCTTTAGCTTCCGGGCAGTCTGTCACAAGGCAGCTGCTGCTGCCGACTGAGATGCAGGAGGTCGCGATAATCAAGGGGTTAGTCGGCCCCCACCCGGAGTGATCTCGGGCCCGACGCTGCGGGATGATCGCGTGAACTCTGCGATCCTCAGGACATATGCATACTTCCAGGTGCATTAACCCCCAAACGACCTGGATGTATGCATATATCCAAGGTCGTTAAGGAGTTAATATATAATCTAAAAATATAAACTAACCCTATTACACCCTAGTCTGATAATCTGCCTATCTTAATAGGGAACCTGCCCCAAAAAGGGCGACCCTATAAATCCTCCTAGCAACACACCCTATAAACCCCTTTTGTGTTGCACAGGAGAAAGTAACTATTAATACTATCACAACAAAGAAGATTCTAATAAGATATAGCACTAAACTCCAATAGTACTCAAAACTCCGACGCGTTTCTGCCACATGTAAGTGGGTTTATTAAGGAGTTTCTTACAGAAAAATCGGATAGTATAGCAGACACAAAGAAATACAGAACAGTACACCAACAGACTCATAATTACCCGTGTCAAACAGATAGGTATATGATGATTAAATTATCCACCAACTGCGGCAGATTGTAAACCCCCACTATATACTCAGTGTCAGCATAGAGCAATCCTCCAAATTGTAGACCCCTTTAGAAATACAGTAAAAACAATCAGCAAATGATAAGAGGTAAGACAGCAAAAATATTTGGGACCAGATGGCAAGATATCCTGAAGAAGATACAGACAAAATACAATACTAAGCATAACAAAAAAAAAAAAACTAGATAAGTGCAATGCCACTATCGTGTGCTGGGCAGAAGGCGCATAGCCGACTTCCGGACACCCGGTCTGTCCGTGCTCTCGGCTCTTTTCAGGTAAGCAGGATTAATAGCGGTCCTATGCCTTCGCAATCATTGGTGGTTTAGGTGTTTGGGGCGGTCTTAGGGTACTTTTGTGACTTATTTAAGTTTGGAGCTAGCATTATTGCTCCAACCTGCCTATAGTGCGGTTCACATCAGACTCCTTTCATATGATACTTTGGGACTTCCTGTAAGTATGCCTTCTGCCCAGCACACGATAGTGGCATTGCACTTATCTAGGTTTTTTTTTTTTTTAATATGCTCATCACTGCTATAGAACCACCCACAGTCTGACCATATCAGAGTGAAAGAAAAGTTGGCTGTGACTGTGAAACTGCATGGTGAGAAAATCTCTTTAAGGGCCTTGTACATGGGATGATGAGTGCCCAAATGATTGTGTATGAGCACCTCCCTGTGTAACTGTGCCTTGTGATAAAACGCTACAATCGTTCCAGATGGTGGCAGTGTTAAATGTTACCCAATGAATGTCCATTATGGTTGAATCGTCCATTTTCATCACTTTTAGTGTAAAATATATAGGGGCACCTTACGATGGTTGGGATAATCATAAGAACAATTACTAGAACTTTTTGTTTAAAAAAGCCTCTCCTCAGAAGTCTAGGCTATGTTCACACGGTTTATTTGCGGGGTGTAATTACGCCTCGCAATTACGCTGTGTGTACGGGGGCGGGACGTATCACTTATCTCCCCCCGCGGCGTATTCGCCGAGCAGGGAGAGGAAACGTAATCCATAGTTCTCTATGAGAACTGTGGATTACCGTAATGACTGGGACGTATTCCAGCCGTAATTCGTGCACTACGGACTGAATTACGAACTGAAATACGTCCCATTTTAAGCCGTGTGAACATAGCCTAAGGCCTCCTACACACAACAAAGTTTTGTATTACAAAAACATGTGCTGCCATGTGGTGCCTACATGAGCTGCCGTATTCTACTCTAGACACAATACTTCAACATGCAATGGAACACACCACAATTTTTTCATGGATTCCATATGTATTTGTGAGAAAACAACCTCTATATGGAATTGGAGGTAAATAAATGTATATTATGGCCCCTTAGGATTCTGTGCCTGCCGTATTGTGGGTCTGTACAATATGGAGCCTTAATATGGTTGTGTGCAAGAGATCTAATACCTGTTTGTAGCCTATTACATGCAAAATACCTCCAAAAGTTGCTAAATAAATGGCACAGGTGCAAACTGATATGGTTGCAATGTGAACATGCAATAACGGACCACTGGCACTTTGCATGCACTAAGAGATAAACTCTGAATACATGAATTATTTAAGAGTGTATTTCTGCTATATGTAATAAACACAAAAGTCTGAGGCTCGTAGCGTACATTTTTGATCAAAACTGTGAGGGCAAAGTGTTCTCAGTTCAAACGGGGATCTACTTTAAAAAAAGTCTCCACTCTCTCAGTGCTTTTCCAGGCCTATATACATTTCAGGGCATGAGGATCCAAGTTATACTCTGTTCTGATTAATAACAGTCTAAGTAGATGGGTGGAGTCCATGACCTATGTGTACAATCCAGAAACCCATATCAGCGTATAACTGAGACCCTCATGCCCTGAAAGTATGGAGGACCGGAGAGACACCAAAAGAGGTGACATTATATGGAGTAGAAAAAACACATGGAAATCTCCAAAGAAGCATTTTATGCGATCTACAATATATGAAAAAAACTTTGAGATTCTTAGTTCGCATGTTTTTGGCCAAAAAATGCTCAAGCCACCTCCGGCTTCCAACGGGATCTCAGGCGGGTGGTCCTACTCTATCTTATCTCTCACTAGGGTCAACTTCAGACATCTCACTGTGCCAAACGGCCTCCAAAATGCAGAGAGAAAAATAAAAAAAGCACCAACCTTCAAAGCATAGTACATTGATATAACAGCCTGTGGAGGTGGGCGTGGTGCAGGAAACCAAGATGGAGGTATCCATTCCTCCTAATGTAGTTTAAAAGCAATATGTGCCAAGTACAACGTATAGTTCTGCACAGAAAAACATTTCTGAAAAAAAACCGTTGTAAGTTCGTGGGTGGCTTTAGCATTTTTTTGGCCAAAAACATGCGAACTAAGTATCTCAAAGTTTTTTTTATTATATAGAGTAGGTTGCCATCTGCACTGAAGTCACCTTGCTGTGGGTGGATGGGCTCTCACAGTGCAGTTCACAAATGTGCACTAAGTGCCTCAGATTTTTGTGCTTATTAGATATAGCAGAAATGCTCTTTGAAAAAGCTCCTGCATTCGGTGTGTGTCTCTTAGCGTTTGCAGTCTTTGCCCCCTAATGAATGCACATTTACCATTCACAATTCAATTTTTTTTACCCTATAAGAGTAAAATGAGATTG
This sequence comes from Phyllomedusa bahiana, assembly GCA_025379985.1. NCBI lineage: Eukaryota > Metazoa > Chordata > Amphibia > Anura > Hylidae > Phyllomedusa > Phyllomedusa bahiana. Next base: position 3,133 of record JAODAL010041664.1, on the reverse strand, counting down.
ATGAGGAGCTGAGAACTATAATAAGATTATATCATAATGGTGAGTGGCGACACACTCCCAAACGTACATCCTGGCCACTACCAGAAGCGTTCCTCAGCTGCTCAGCTCTATTGTGTCATTGATTTTCCTTTGTCTTTAATCTTCTTCATTGTTATTTCTTTTCCTATCAGACGTCTTAATTTACTGCTTAGCGTACTTCTTACTGACACGCAGCTGTAACTATTACCAGAACAGCTGGGGACATCATTTTTCATTCGGTACACAGAAAGAAAGCTAAGTAGGGATTCGGTCCAAAGATATTTCTGTGGTTTTGTGTCCTTGTGAGGCATGCTCCTAATAGAGGAATTATTGAGTGACATTCCAGCAACAAAAATATACAACTTGGGAAAGACTGGTTGACAATACATGTGTACTGGTTGGTACTGGGTAGACCACCGTGCACAAATCATTGGGGCTTGGATGACCTTGTATATTAGAAGGGCTGGGGGCCCCAGTGATCAGCTCTAGAGAGGCGGCCTTCAATCCTTTTTTGCAGGATAAATTAATCATTAGGTGACATCAACAGAAATCAATGGATCATCATTGTAATGCACGGAAATACAGGAAAAAACTATTGACGTTCAGTCACTGAGAATATACTTAAAAGGTACATGAAATGGAGATGTCTAAGGCTAAACGGTGACTTAGGTTATGTAACACAGTGTTCCCCAACTCCAGTCCTCACGCCCCACCAACAGGTCATGTTTTCAATATATACTACAGAATGCACTGACAATAATTATATCACCTGTGCATCATAAATAAATCACCTGTGCTATGTTAAGGAAAGCAGAAAACATGACCTGTTGTTGGGCCTTGAGGACCGGAGTTGGGGTCCTCTGGTGTAACATCAAATTGTGCAGTTTATCTCCATTTTGCTTCATGAACTACAATGGAGATATGTCTTTGAAATTTATCAAAACTAACACTAATTGCTTGTCCCCACAGCAGGTTTTTCAGTCGGTTTTACAGACGGTTTTTGGGTTTGTAAACCGGCTGTCAACCTTTTACATTGATTTAAATAGAAAATCCGTGCAGCATTCCCTACTGCATGGATTTTCCACCGGACAGTTTTTCACACCGCCGGCGTTCCTAAAAACTTAGAACATGTTCATTCTTCCGCCCGGTTTTTGGACAGAAGATGTACATATCAGTGGTGGAGGGGGACGGGCGAATCCACAAACCATGGGAAGAACCATTCCCCAAAACAACGGAAAAGATGTCAAAATACCAGCCGGATTCTTTGATCAGTACCTGGCCGGTATTGTAACCTGCCGTGTGGATGCACCCTAAGGCTAGGTTCACACGGCTTAACTGCGGGACGTAATTACGCCCCGCAATTACGGCGTGTGGTCGGGGGCGGGAGCAGGGAGCTGGCACCTCGCCGGCCCATAGACGATCATTACTAGCGGCGCATATACGCCGCTGGTAATTCACGTGTCACTTATCTCCCCCCGCGGCGGATTCGCCGAGCAGGGAGAGGAGACGTAATCCATAGTTGTCTATGAGAACTGTGGATTACTGTAGTTACTAGGATGTATTCAGCCCGTAATTTGCGCACTCCGGCGCGTAATTACGGACTGAAATACGTTCACTTTTAAGCCGTGTGAACATAGCCTAAGAATGTCTTGGTTGCCCATTACAACCAATCAGAGCTCCACTTTAATTTCTGTTCCAGAAAAATGAAAGCTGATCTCTAATTCGTTGCTAGACAGTCTTATGCTTAGACAGTTTCCACAATTGTGGCTCAATGTTCCAGTGTATGCTCAACCTGTGACCATTGCTAAAATGTATTTTCAGTAAATACCATTGTTCTTCATTAAATTCTGAAGCATTTTCTCTTAGATCTCCGTTATCTCTATGTTATCCCCTGTTATTCCTCCTGCAAAAAAATGAACTACAAATCTGTGAGATGGATGTTATCAATCGGGGGTGTTCCTGCATGGTCTGACATTGACCAGTCAGTGCTGACAGTCAGTGTGTGCAGGGACACACCCCCTTGAAAAGTGAAACCCATCTGACAGATTCAGTAATACACGTCTAGGAGGAATAATAGAGGGAACAGCACAAGACCGATTTTACAAAAAAGGATGCGTAAGAATTATTATGCTGTGAGGATCACAAGTCTCTAATAAACAGTCTACAATAGTTTGCGTTTTACTACTTTAACTCCTTCCCAATATTTGATGTAAGTCTAAATCATGGTTGGGAAGGGATTTTCACATATTGCCTTATATTTACAGCAAGGTGGTCATATGGACTCGAATTCTGAGCCCGCATGATCACTCCAGAGAACCAGCTGTACACTGCAACTGCTGGGACCTGAAGTTTACTCCAATCTCATCCATTTGACTTCTTAGATGCCATGGTCAATTGTGACCGCGCATCTAAGGGGAATGACAGAGGGGGAGATCTAGATGGGTAAAAGCATGAAAAAGTTATGCCCACCTAAAGTGACACGTGTAACATTGAAAAATTAGGCTCTGTCATAGGGATCAAAACTAGCGGTGACGGTGAGTGGTTAAAACACTTGAGAGTGGTAGACAATAATAAAATAAGCCATACTCATCCTCTTGGTTTCTCTGCTTCTCCATTATAATATTTCTAATATCTTCACACTTTCTGCTTCTTCTTGAAACAGACATGTGAGAGGCCAATCACTGACTGCAACAGTGATCTGCTATTTGTGGCCAATGGTCACATACTTATCTTCAGAGGGAAACCAGTGGAAACTGAAACACATTTGGGATCCATAACTTAAATATGGCTTCTATTATGACTTCCTACCAGCCTGTATTAGAAAATGCATCTTAAAGGGGTTTTCCAAGTTAACAACCAAAAACTTAGGCTATTGTGAGTGTATAATAAAGCAAAAGGAAACAAACTGACTTTTGTACTCATTGCTGTTCCACAGCTTTTTCTGTCAGTGGTGCCCTCTGATTTCTGCTGACTTACTGTCTGGTGGTCAGCGTGTGACCACTGCAGCCAATCAACCACGTTAGTGGTCATGCGCCATTGTTTTTGCCTCACAATTTGGAAGTAATGGTAATTCATGTGGCCTTCCCCAAAAAAATTTTTCCCCCTTTGGGGGAAT
>JAODAL010041663.1:0-35657 GCA_025379985.1 Phyllomedusa bahiana | reverse complement strand
TTCAATATTTTATTCCCGATGCAGGGGGAAATTAATTTTAGAAATTGTATTGTTATAATTTGGGGTAATTTATTTAGACTTTTTTTAAACGTAAAAGTTTTTTAAATTATTTACCCCCCGTGTAGTTTTTATGGAGCGGTTTCCCCCTGTTGCTTTAAATTTCTGGGGCATTTATGCAACAGACATTTTTATGTAACAAAAGTAGCAAAATTTATTCAACCGCTTACATAAAAAGTTTTTAAAATTAGGTTAACATACTTGTTTTTTAGCTTCTCGTTAGTAGCGTAACCAAATGTGCACAGGGCATGATTAAGGGGGTTATAGAAAATTTCCCTTGCCGCTGCATGTAGCATAACAATACGGTTCCCAGGCTGAGCTTACCCCCCTGTGGATACGGGGTGCGGAGTGCGATTTTTTCCGAGAGGAGACCCCCCCCTTTTTCTAAAGATTTTGGGTATCTGAAAAAGTTTCCCTTTTTTTAAACATGTTGTTAAACCTTGATTCCCAAGGGAAACGAGAAATGAACCATTTCCCGTTAAAAAAAAATTTATAAAAAACAAAAAGGTTTACTTATAAAAAATACATTGGGTTTAAAAGGTTTTTTGTTAGCCCTTTGGGGGTTTTAAAGTTTTCTAACTTATTTATCCAAGAGGCTTTTTTTTTGTAGTTTTTTTTTTTCCCAATAGCCAACCCTTTCTATCTTTTGGGGCCTGCTCCAAATTTACACATTGGACCCTCCGATACCGGGGGTTTTTTTAAAAAAAAAAAGGGGCCTTTTGCTACAGTGGTTTCCCCAAAACTTTTTTTCTTTTTTTTTTTCAGAGCAAAAAGGGAATTTGTACGGACGCATAGTTATATTCAAAAATTTGGATAAAATTTTTGGAAAAATTTACCAAAAGGGGATTTTTAAAAACAAGAATTAAAACGGGTTTGGGGGTTACGAATTTATTTGGAAATTTCAAAAGAGAAGTTTTTTTCCTTTTATCTCCAAAAAAGAAAAAAGAAACCCCCTGAAGGTTTTATGTTTGTATGTAATTAGGGACGAAAAGAAACCCGGGATAGCAATTTTATCAAAAAAACTGGCACTTTTTATCGGGGGGTTCACAAAAGTATGGGCCTTTGTTTAAAAAAATACCCGGGAAATTTTGTTTTACGGGGAAAGGGAAAAAACATTTGGGGAATGAAGTAATGAAGTCAGATTTTTTGGGAAAAAAACCCCACAAAAATTAAACCCCTTTTCCCATCTAACGTTTTGGGTACTTATGATGCATGAATTGTCTAAATTGTCATTTATCAAAAAGGTTTCGTTTTTGCCCCCAATACAACAAAAGGTTTAAAAAATTAACATCGGGAGGTTTCCCTATCATGAAACACAAAAAACGTGATATTTTCTGCGAAGTGTCCTTGGGGAGGGGGTTTACGTGGGGGAAAACAACACGCCCTTTTTAAAAATTCTTTAAATAAACATCGGTCGGGCAAATTTAAAAAACTTATAAAGTAAAGTAAAAAGAGAAAAAACCCCCAAAATGAAAATTTAAAAAAAAAAAAAAAAAGTAGGGGGAAAAAACACTGTAGCAAGGCACTTTTTTAAAAAAACGCAGGGAGTTCTGAGCCCAATGGTAATTTTGGAGCGGGCCCCCCAAATGTAGAAGGCTTGGTATTGAAAAAAATTTGCTACAAAAAGAACTTTGGATATTAAGTTAGATATTTTAAAACCCCAAGGGACTTGGCCATGTTCACACGGTGTATTTTTGAGGGCTTATTCGTCCCGAAATTAGCCCTGTGACGGGGGCGGGGGGGGGGGGGGCGGGGGGGGGCTGGGCGGGGGCCCGGCACTTGCCCGGGCCCCATAGACTTGAAATTCCAGGGCGCGTTAGCCGCTAGTAATTAAAGAGGAGGTAACCATAGTTTTTGAGAAGGGATTCCCGTAATGAAGGGGCCCGTTTTCAGCCGAAATTTTGGCACTTGGCGCGTAATTACGGCCCGAAATAGGGCCCCAAACTTCCCGTGTGAAAAGCTTAACGAAAAACCTAATCTAAAATGTATTTATAAAAGCCCTTTGTTTTTTTATATATTTATTTTAACGAAATTTGGGTTGCATACCTTTTCTTGGTAATCAATGGTTAAAACATTTTAAAAAAAGAAGCTTTTACAGATCCCAGCGTTGAAAAAGGGAGGGGTCCCCTTCGAAACGTCGCACTCGACCCCGTTCTAAGGTGGGGAAAGCTGCCGGTGAACGCTATTGTTAGCTACACACTGCATGGACTTTACTATATTGTTTGAATCATCCCTCTGGACATCGGTACGAAAGAACGAGCGCTAAATACAATTTTATGTTACCTATTTTTAAACTTGTATGTAGTCGGTGAATAAATTTTGTACTTTGTTAAATATATATGTCTGTTGCATAAACTCCCCTCAAAATTGAAAGGGACGGGAGAAACCGTCCAACAAAATTTACAGGGGAAACTAATAAGAAACTTATTTTAAAACCCGTTATATATATTACCCGAAATTATAAAATACAAAAACCCAGTCAGTGATTGACACGGGTAGAGGCATAGTATAGTGGCGGGAAAAGAAAGAGGGCCCTGATGTGCTTTTCAGGCAGGGTTGGGGAGGGGAGAGTTTGAGAGGGGAAGATGATAAGAAAGGAGTTACAGAGTCAAGCGAGAAATAATAAGAGCAACAATAAAAGTTGGTTGTTTACAGGAGAAAGAAACAAATTCTGCAGTGTTCTTGGGTGAGGTGCTGGAGCGGGAATGGTTGGTATGGGGGTTGAAAGGAAAAAACAAAATCTAGTAAAAAAACCCCAAAAAGGGGCCTGCTGCCCAGGGTTTTGGTGGTACCCCACATGAGAGAGAAATGGGATGGGGGTTGGTTAGTAGAGGCAGAAAGAAAAGAAGTTCAGTTTTAGTGAGGTTTAGTTTTTGTAGTTTGAGATAGAGAGAGGACATGATGTCAGGAAGTGGACAGACAGTCAGGGGTGTTTTGTAGCAGGAAAGGAGTGGTGTTCGGGAAACATTGTATAATTTGGGTATCATCCGTGTGGAGGGTTTTTGGGAACCCAAATTGCTGGTTTTGGGCCAATGGGGGTGAATGATGGAAAAGAAGGGGGGACAAGAACGTTTCCCTTTTGGAACCCAACAGAAGGGGAGAGGAGAAGAGTAGAACTTGAAAATGAGACATAAAGAAGGGTCAGAGAGGTGGATGAAAACCAAGAGAGAGGGGTGCCCTGGTGCCAAGGCCCATGAGCCTGCTAAGGAGAATATGGTGATCAACAGTGTCAATGGCAGAGAGATCCGGGGAAGCAAAAAAGGTAGTTGCCCTGAGATTTAGCTGTGGGGAGATCATTAGAGACTTTAGCTAGAGATTTTCGGGGGAGTGTAAAGTGGGGAAACCCTATTGAAAAAGGATCAAAAAAAGAATCAGTAGAGAGTTTTTTGATTGGGCGGGAGTAGCCCAAGCTTTTAAGGGTCTAGAGATGAAGGGAAAGTTAGAGACTGGTCGTAATTAGCAGGCAGGGCGGGTTCAAAGTGGACTTTTTATAAAGGGGGGTTTTAGCGCATGTTTAAACAAAGATGGAAAGATTGCAGTAGAGAGAGAGGTTGAAGATTGTAGTTAGGTGAGTGAGGACAGCCGGAGAAATGGACTGGACAAGATGAGAGGGAATGGGGTCACTAAAGTAGGTGGTTGGGCGAGCAGACAAGAGAAGCCTCGATACTTCTTCCTCAGTCATCGGTTCAAGGGTTGAGCGCAGATTAGAGGACATGTGGGGAGGGACATTATGGGTATTACTTGGGGATTGAGATGTGATGCATTGCTGGATATTGTTGATTTTGTCTTTGAAGTGAGTAGCCAGGTCTTCAGCACAGAGGTCAGTGACCGGGACCTGAGCTTTAGTCCTGAGGGAATGGAAAGTGTCAAACAGTCGTTTTGGGTTGTTGTGTAATGTTAAGATGAGGGAGGTGAAATATTCTTGTTTTGCACAGTAAAGGGTGGTGTGGTAAGTCCTGAGCATGAATTTGTGGTGGAGAAAGTCTGCAGATAGGTTTGACTTTCTCCACAGATGCTCAGCATACCTGGAACATCGCTGCAGAAAGTAAGTCTGAGGCATGTGCCCAGGCTGCCGGCGGGCCTGACTCTGGTGATGTGATGTGTGTGTTTGGTGCCAATATGTCCAGGGTGGTTGAAAGAGATTTGTTGTATTGTTTGACAGCCAGATCAGGACAGGAGATGGAGGAGATTGGGGGCAGTGAGGACTGTATGGTGTTTATGAGTTCCTGAGTGTTCATAGACCGGAGGTTTCTGAACGTGTGATGGGCAAGTGTGTCCAAAGAAGTCTGAGAATTAGTCATAGTGAAAGAGATAAGGTTGTGATTAGTGATGGGCGAATCGATTCCAATGAAGTGTAATTCGTTTAGAATTTCAGGAAAACTTCGGTTCTGAACGAAGCCGAAGATTAGGGTGATTTGCGGGAACGAAGCGTGTTTTTAATTGCTAAAAGCACATGGCATTACATGGGGCAAAGAAGTCTGGGAGGAAGAAAGGAGTACCCTCAATGACATTTGCAGACATGCATCCAATCAGAGACCAGCAGGCTTCTGTGACGTCACTGCACTTTAGGTAAGGACGGCAGCCGGGTTTCTCACATTCCTCTCGTTGTGTCTTGGCATAACAGCGTCTCTGCTGCTGCGGCTGCTGCTACACATATATCATTATAAAGCAAATTGCTTTACTCAGCGATATCATTTTATTTAGTTTGTGGGGTATTCTCCCAGGGTGTCCAGGGTGGGTGTAATTCTGCCCCATATACATTTCAATTTCACCTGTGCTATTATTAGGGAATTTCAGATTCAAGGAATCCACTCAATCCTGTTAGTGCTGTATTGGGAGTCAAATAGAGTGTTTTTTGTCCGCCATCATTTAAATTTCACCTGTGCTATTATTAGGGAATTTCAGATTCAAGGAATCCACTCAATCCTGTTAGTGTTGTATTGGGAGTGAAATACAGAGTGCTTTTTGTCCGCCATCATTTAAATTTCACCTGTGCTATTATTAGGGAATTTCAGATACTTGGAGTCACTCAATCCTGTTAGTGTTGTAGTGGGAGTGAAATACAGAGTGCTTTTTGTCCGCCATCATTTAAATTTCACCTGTGCTATTATTAGGGAATTTCAGATACTGGGAATCCACTCAATCCTGATAGTGTTGTATTGGGAGTGAAATACAGAGTGCTTTTTGTTCGCCATCATTTAAATTTCACCTGTGCTATTATTAGGGAATTTCAGATTCAAGGAATCCACTCAATCCTGTTAGTGTTGTATTGGGAGTGAAATACAGAGTGTTTTTTGTCCGCCATCATTTAAATTTCACCTGTGCTATTATTAGGGAATTTCAGATTCTGGGAATTCACTCAATCCTGTTAGTGTTGTTTTGGGTGTCAAATACAGAGTGTTTTTTGTACGCCATCATTTAAATTTCACCTGTGCTATTAGTGAATTTCAGGTTCTGGGGATCCAGTCAATCCTGTTAGTGTTGTATTGGGAGTGAAATACAGATTGTTTTTTGTCTGACATCATTTAAATTTCACCTGTGCTATTATTAGGGAATTTCAGATTCTTGGAATCCATAGGATAGACTGAGTGAAAACTTCTTTATAAATATAGGCAATTTATTATTCAAACAAGTAAAGCCAAATGGCTAAAACATAGAATAAAACAGACTACTTGCGCTTAGCAATAGCAAACGATGCGATCCAAAGTCCAAGATTTGGTAGGAGAAATTCAATCTTGCCGATGCATAGTGAAGCGTCCCCTCTTACTTCTCGGAGATCACGTCTGGAGCGTTCAGTTGGACAGGCGGGCAGAGAGCGCAGGCGCGCGACGTTTCGAGAGGCTCCTCCTCTCTTTCTCAAGCGTGCTCTGCTAAGCCTACACCTGCTATTTATACACATGCATTGGTAGTAAAAACTTCATTCATAAAAATGCTTTGAGGCCGAGCGTCTCATTCATCCCTATAGGGGCCATAGTATTTAGGTCATATATCCAACGGGCTTCACGTCTTAACAGACATGTTTCCATTGTTAACCTTCACTTGCCTCACTCTTCCAAGATACACCATCTGAGATCTGCAACCGGTGGTTAGATTCTAGAGAAAATGTCGAGCGCCACTGCTCTCCCCCAATTACTTTATTTGTTGTTCTTGATTATCCTCTATCGATATATTTTTAGTGGCCAATCTAATGTTAGACCTATGCTCATTTAACCGAGTTTTAGCACTACGGGAGGTCTGACCAACGTAGGCCTTCCCACACGGACATTTAAGAGATAGATGATGTTTTTTGTATCACACGTATATCCACTTTTTACATAGATCTTTCTACCATTGGTGGGATGTGTTACATAGGGACCTTTGATTATTGAGCTGCAGTGTTGGCAATTACAGCAAGGGAAAGTTCCCTTCTTCTGTGGGTTCAAGAACAATTGTTTATTTGATACTTTAGTTGTTATTGTACTGGACATAATGCGACTACCTATAGTGCGACCTCTTCTGTAAATGAAACGGGGTTTATCCATAAATAGGCTACCATATTTACTATCTGATGCCAGAACATGCCAATGTTTAAGGATGGTCTTTTTTATTATAGTGCTATGTCTATCATATGTGCTAATATACATAAAGTTAACCTAATTTTTCTGTGCTTTTTGTTTATATAGTATAGTATTGCGATCTTTTTCTCTATTTCTCTGGCTATTTTTTAACATGGTCTGACTATCATAGCACCTATTTACGAATTTTTCAATTAATTTGGTACATTGTTGCCAGTACAATTCGTCAGTCGAACATATTCTTCTAATTCTAGTAAATTGTCCTATCGGTATGCCTCTAAAAGTTTGGGGAGCGTGATGAATATTATTCCTTTCTGCTGGTTTAACAAACAAATTAGTAGTGATACCTTGTTCACTTTTTCTGACCTCAACATCGAGGTATTGTATAATGTCCCTTCCTATGTGGGCAGAGAATTGAATTAGAGGGTGTATGGTGTTAAGGTAACTTATAAACTCACTGAGCTCTTCCTCTGAACTTTCCATATGATAAACACGTCATCGACGTACCTATACCAGGCCCTTACTTGTCGGTATCCTATTGATGTAAAGATATGATTTTTCTCCATGGCGGCCATGAACTGGTTAGCATAACTTGGAGCTGCAGGAGACCACATCGACGTCACCTGCAGCTGCAAGTATATATCGTCTCCAAATTTTAAGTATTTTTTGGTCAATACTGTTTCCAACAGAGTCATGAGAAAATTAATGAGAGAATTGGTTAAGCTTGGGTCTTCACCAAGAGCCTCTCTGGCGGCCTGCATGCCTTCCGCCAGGGGGATATTGGTGAATAAGGATTTGATGTCCAATGTGCAGAAGATACATGTTTCTATATTGGTTACATTTTCCATGTATCGCAGGAACTGTCCCGTATCAGTAAGTGAATATTTGTCCCTCTTTACTATCTTTTGTAGGAATGAATCAAGATAAGTAGCTAAAGGTTCTAGTAATGACCCTATTCCTGAGACGATAGGACGTCCCTGAGGGTTAGAAAGTGATTTGTGGACCTTGGGGACTAAATACAGGACAGGTGTCCTTGAATTGGTACAGGTAAGCATATTTTTAATTTTGTTAGTAATTAATCCCTGTTGCACTCCTTCATGCAGTATGTTGTCAATGATTTTAGCGAAATCACTAGTGGGATCCTTATTCAATTTCATATAGACGTTTGTATCAGACAATTGTGTTCTAGCTTCCTGGATATATTTTTCTTTGTCCTGTATTATAGTAGCTCCCCCCTTGTCTGCTCTTTTTATTACGATGGATTTATTCTGTTGTAACTGTTCTATTGCCTTTTCCTCCTGTGTGGTGAGATTGTTATGTCTATGTTTTTTAATTTTATCCCATTGTTGTAAAACTTCTTCAGTAACTAATCTCTGGAAGACTTCCAGTGATGCGTTACTGAATTCTGGGTCAAATTGACTTTTTTTGTACATTTTTTTCGGAATCTCACATTTTTTATTAGACAAACGATTTGTATTGTGAAAAAACATTTTTAACCGTATAGCCCTGCACAACTTGAAAAAGTCAACATTAAAGTCAAATGATGTAATATCTTTAGACGGGGTGAAATTTAATCCTTTGTTAATGATGGCCATCTGATCTTCTGTCAAATTTTTTGTAGATAGGTTGATGGCCAGCTCTTCTTTATTTTCCTGTTTTATTTCTTTTTTGGTCTTCCAGTGCGTTTGTTGGTAGCGCTTTTGCCACAATTCTCTCCAGGGTCCGCGTCCTGGTTGCGGTTTGTTTCCTCTAAAAAATCTGAGGCTTTCGATCCTTTGCGTGTTATGGATCTTAACTGCATTCGGGCCGCCATGGATGACCCTTCTGATTCAGTTCCACTGCTTTCTGTTTGACTCTGTCCTGTCCGATTTTTCTCTCTTTTTTTAAATCTTTGTTTGGAGCGATCTTCTGCCCAAGTATAGACTTTATTATAGAGATAGTCTTTGGTGTCCCTTTCAAATTTTTTTAATTTAGCTTGTAAAAGTTGTATTTTTAGTTTGTCCATATTTATATCCAGTTCCTGGTGTGTTTGATTATATTGGTCTTCATTTACCGTATTCTTATATTCATCGTCCACGCTGTTAATCTCTAATTTCACTTTCTCAATGTTGTTCTGTAGATGTTGAATGGTTAGGTACATTAGATCCATAGAGTAGTTATTGCTTATTGCATACCACTTGTCACGATAACTGATATCGTCCTGCATTAGGATGGGTTGTAATGGGCTACGTAGGCCCCGGGGAATGCGTTCGCTTTTCACATACTCTGTGAGTGTTGAAGCATGTGACGTCATAGCAATTTCTTTTTTTCTCAGGTGTTCTAATTTCCTTGGGAGGTGTAGAGGTAACTCTTTGTTTTGTTGCCAGCCCAGCCCAGCTGCTTCAGCTTGCCTTAGAATGTTGGCTTTTTCATTTGCAGTAAAGGCAAAGGTTTCTGCCCGCCTGTCTGTGGTGCTCGCTAATTCGTCAAAAGACATATTTATATTGCATTTATAAATGTCCTTACTACCATCAGAATAAACTGCAATCCAATATTATATGTTGGAAGTTTTAAATGGATTATCTCTGCATCGTTAGACACTCAGTTAGTGGAGTACTGCGGCTCCCTGAATTGCTAAGGATAGACTGAGTGAAAACTTCTTTATAAATATAGGCATTTATTATTCAAACAAGTAAAGTCAAATGGCTAAAACATAGAATAAAACAGACTACTTGCGCTTGGCAATAGCAAACGATGCGATCCAAAGTCCAAGATTTGGTAGGAGAAATTCAATCTTGCCGATGCATAGTGAAGCGTCCCCTCTTACTTCTCGGAGATCACGTCTGGAGCGTTCAGTTGGACAGGCGGGCAGAGAGCGCAGGCGCGCGACGTTTCGAGAGGCTCCTCCTCTCTTTCTCAAGCGTGCTCTGCTAAGCCTACACCTGCTATTTATACACATGCATTGATAGTAAAAACTTCATTCATAAAAATGCTTTGAGGCCGAGCGTCTCATTCATCCCTATAGGGGCCATAGTATTTAGGTCATATATCCAACGGGCTTCACGTCTTAACAGACATGTTTCCATTGTTAACCCTTCACTTGCCCTCACCTCTTCCAAGATACACCATCTGAGATCTGCAACCTGGTGGTTAGATTCTAGAAAATGTCGAGCGACACTGCTTTCCCCAAATTTCTTTTTTTCGTCAAAAGACATATTTATATTGCATTTATAAATGTCCTTACTACCATCAGAATAAACTGCAATCCAATATTATATGCTGGTAGTTTTAAATGGATTATCTCTGCATCGTTAGACACTCAGTTAGTGGAGTACTGCGGCTCCCTGAAATTGCATAGGATAGACTGAGTGAAAACTTCTTTATAAATATAGCAATTTATTATTCAAACAAGTAAAGCCAAATGGCTAAAACATAGAATATAAACAGACTACTTGCGCTTGGAATAGCAAACGATGCGATCCAAAGTCCAAGATTTGGTAGGAGAAATTCAATCTTGCCGATGCATAGTGAAGCGTCCCCTCTTACTTCTCGGAGATCACGTCTGGAGCGTTCAGTTGGACAGGCGGGCAGAGAGCGCAGGCGCGCGACGTTTCGAGAGGCTCCTCCTCTCTTTCTACAAGCGTGCTTCTGCTAAAGCCTACACCTGCTATTTATACACATGCATTGGTAGTAAAAACTTCATTCATAAAAATGCTTTGAGGCCGAGCGTCTCATTCTACCTATAGGGGCCATAGTATTTAGGTCATATATCAACGGGCTTACGTCTTAACAGACATGTTTCCATTGTTAACCCTTCACTTGCCCTCGCCTCTTCCAAGATACACCATCTGAGATCTGCAACCTGGTGGTTAGATTCTAGAAAATGTCGAGCGACACTGCTTTCCCCAAATTTCTTTTTTTGTTGTTCTTGATTATCCTCTATCGATATATTGTCCGTGTGGGAAGGCCTACGTTGGTCAGACCTCCCGTAGTGCTAAAACTCGGTTAAATGAGCATAGGTCTAACATTAGATTGGCCACTAAAAATATATCGATAGAGGATAATCAAGAACAACAAAAAAAGACATTTGGGGAAAGCAGTGTCGCTCGACATTTTCTAGAATCTAACCACCAGGTTGCAGATCTCAGATGGTGTATCTTGGAAGAGGTGAGGGCAAGTGAAGGGTTAACAATGGAAACATGTCTGTTAAGACGTGAAGCCCGTTGGATATATGACCTAAATACTATGGCCCCTATAGGGATGAATGAGACGCTCGGCCTCAAAGCATTTTTATGAATGAAGATTTTACTACCAATGCATGTGTGTAAATAGCAGGTGTAGGCTTAGCAGAGCACGCTTGAGAAGAGAGGAGGAGCCTCTCGAAACATCGCGCGCCTGCGCTCTCTGCCCGCTGTCAACTGAACGCTCCAGACGTGATCTCCGAGAAGTAAGAGGGGACGCTTCACTATGCATCGGCAAGATTGAATTTCTCCTACCAAATCTTGGACTTTGGATCGCATCGTTTGCTATTGCCAAGCGCAAGTAGTCTGTTTTATCTATGTTTTAGCATTTGGCTTTATTGTTTGAATAAAAATTGCCTATATTTATAAAGAAGTTTTCATCAGTCTATCTATGCAATTTCAGGAGCCGCTAGTACTCCACTAACTGAGTGTCTAACGATGCAGAGATAATCCATTTAAAACTACCAGCATATAATATTAGATTCTTGGAATCCACTCAATCCTGTTAGTGCTGTATTGGCAGTCAAATACAGAGTGTTTTTTGTCTGCCATCATTTAAATTTCACTGTGACATATTAGGGAATTTCAGATTCTGGGAATCCTCTATCCTGTTAGTGTTGTACTTGGAGTTAATACAGGGTGTGTATTTATCATATACAGACATCTTCATTAAACAGAGTCTGTAAATTTTTAATCAGACAGTATGTCAGACAGAGAGGTGGCAGGCTCTTTACATGCTAGTGGCAGTGGCACAAACGTTCCTGGAGTAGGCACAGGTCACATCACAGTAATGGGACGTCACAGCAGGGGTGACTCGGTGAGGCCAGACCTGTCGGTGTCATCTAGTGGCCGTGTGTTGACCACCAACCCAAGGGGTCTTGATGGGTTGACTAGGTCATCCACTTCCTCCCAGATGACATCTGACAACCCCAGCCAAGAGTCGGTGGGAACGTCAGACACAACCCTTAGTTGGCATGGCCCAGGAGCAGGTCAGTGGGCCTTACCTGTCCTTAACCCGCCTCTGTCCCGTTCGGTTCCCTCAGCCAGAGATCTACTATGTGGTCTGGGTTCACCGCCACTATAAAGCGAGAACGAACTCTTTGAGGACAGTCAGCAGCTACTTGGCAGTGAAGAAGTGGGGCAGACATCCGCTGCTTGTTGCAGTAGGTGGGCAAGTAGTCATTTGGAGAGGGGCACGGGAGGTTATGTTGCAAGCAGTCAGGCTCTGCATACTGAGACCATTGAGGAGAATAGCAGTGACGGGCAAACACAATCGATGATGATGGGGCCCGATCGCATTTGGGGGTGGGTGAAAAGGGTTTCTCATATCCGGGGCTTCCTTCACCCACCTAGTGAGGGGTACTAGCACAGCAGGCCCCGGAGCGGGACCAAAAAACCGCAGGTGGTGGTATTAACCCCAGTTAGAAGATCGCTGGATATGGGCAGCCAAATGGATGTGTGGCCGCAACCTTGCCGAGTTTGCAGGAGAAATGTCCTGCCGGCCGTGTGTGGATCAGGGGCGGGTGTTTGTGCGCACGGCCCTTGTTTTCCCCAAGGAGAACCCCTTGTCACCCGAAATGTGGAGAGCTGACCTTTGTCAAGAGAATCGTGTGGATCGGCCAGGATTTCCCCACACAAATGCCCTTTTGCATCGTTTTGATCACCTGACGCCCCACCAAAATTTGAAAAAGGTCTGGATTTCAAAAAAACTGCCTCGCCATTTTCTGATGCTGCCACCCCCCTAATGCCACACATCTGCTGCAGTTGCTCCTTTTGCCCCCCCACATCTTTCAGGGACTGGTATTGCCCCCCGCCTCCCCAAATCTGTCATTGTGCCATCTTTGCCTTGCTGTGTGCTGCTTTCAACTCCACACTGTGTCATTGGGCCACTCTTATGACCTCATGCTGCTGCTGCTGTGCCATGACCCCTCAACTGTGTCTTTGTTGTGCCAATCTGGACATCATGTCGCTGATGGTTATCTGCCGTCACCTACACACTGTGTCATTGTGCCAATCTGTGGACTCCTGATGTTGCTGCCACCTCCAGATTTTGTCATTGTGCCTATGTATAATTGCTCTGCTGTGTTCTGGTATGTTAAATTGTGAATAGTGGACTACAACTCCCATCATTGTCCTCTGCTTTATATGTATAATTTAGCTGTCATGCTGTGTTTTTTATGGTATGCTTGAATTGTGAATAGTGACTACACCGCTCTCCTCTTTCATTTGTCTCTGATTGTATTTGTATAATTGCTCTCGCTGTGTGTTCTGGTTGTTGAATGCATAGTATTCTCCCATTTCTCTGTCCTGTATAATTAGACTCCTGTGTTTATTTGATAATGCTAAGTGACCTGAAATTCTGCCCCCCTGTAGCGGCCAAGCTATCTCCTATGATGGCTTATTGGTATAACTCCACCACTTTGTGGCAGGCTGGGGACCACTGATTTATATCAATGAAACTCCATCATAGGATAGTATATAAATTATGTTAGCTTGGATCAGTCTGACCATTTGGGTCACAGTATAGCATGTAGAGTAGTGAATCAATATCTGTAAGTAAATCCA
This sequence comes from Phyllomedusa bahiana, assembly GCA_025379985.1. Lineage (NCBI taxonomy): Eukaryota > Metazoa > Chordata > Amphibia > Anura > Hylidae > Phyllomedusa > Phyllomedusa bahiana. The sequence goes on along the minus strand of JAODAL010041663.1, from coordinate 22,261 downwards.
GATATGAAAAAGTGATAGATAGAGCTGAATTCAAGGATATTCTGAAATAAACGCGAAATTTAGCACCGGAAGTGGCCGAAGGGGGCTAGAGGAACGCCTTTTCTTGTAAGTATTCTAGGTTTCTCAAAATAAAGAATATATTTATTCAACAATGCTCAGTATTTGCTGTCTATCTTGAAGACATCTACCTATTCCTGCTTACCACACAGTTATCTGCCTCAGAGAGCTTATCCACGATCAGCGCCTCGCTTCCTTCCCGTCAACCGCATGTGTGTTCATTGGCACATCGACTCTCTCCTTTCCCTTTTCACAATACCAAAACCACCTCGCTCACTATATTGCCTGCACATAATCGCCGCGTCATACTCGATCAACTGAACCATTCTGCTGTATGTCTTATCTTTCATCCTGCTTCTTGCTGCAGGTGACATTTCTCCTACCACGGAACACCCTCAATTACTGCTCATCCCACACACCTCCTCCCTAGAATTCCCTGCTAGACCTAATTGATATTCGTGTAGCATCTTTTCCAGTCCCTGTTTGAAATGTGCTCTGTGGAACGCCCGATTTCGGTCTGCAACAAACTCTCCACTGCTGTTTCATGACTCGTTGTCTCGCTCCCAACTTCGCCTCAACTATCTAGCCATCACAGAACATGGCTCCAAGCCATTATGAACACCGCTTCCCTTGCCGCTATATCCGTTTGGCGGCTACACTTCAGACCAACACCGTCTAGACCTGAGAAGACAGCCGGGTGAGGAGTTGCATACTTCCTCTCTTCGCTCCAGCACTGCAGACCTTCCGCAGGTCTCTTCCTCTGCAACCCTCAACTGCATTTCCCCTTCACTACTTTGAGGTCTCTCAGCACCTCCATCAGGACTCTTTTCCAGCCATTTTCCTCCGAGTCGACGAGTAGTGTGTACAGACTCCCGGCTCACCCCGCACTCCAGTATTCTGGATCATTTTTGCTGCGCCTGGATCCTCTCACTTCCGCTCTCACTGAAATACCACTCTCATCGATGGTGACTTTAACATCCCTATTGATGACTCGCATGTTCTCCCTCTGCCTCTACAGATCCTTTATTTAACCTCTTCTCTCTTGGCTCTCTCGCAGTTTTCTAAACTCTCCCCCACAAGGATGGGAACTCTCTGGATCTGTTTTCTGTAACCGTTCCTCAATCTCTAACTTTAATAATTCTCGCCTTACACTCTCTCCTGATCACTAATCCTTATTTCGCCTTCACTGTACTAGAATTCTCACCATCTCTGGACACACCTTGCCCGTCTCCCTCATTCTGAATATCCGCTCCGATGAACGCTCAGGAATTCATCAGACACCATACAGTCCTCACTGCCCAATCTCCTCCCTGTCTCGCCTGCCCTGACCTCTGGCTCGTCCAAATATCAATATCTGAAACTTTTTCCACACCCTGGACACATTGCACACGCGCACACACCGCACCCCCAGAGTCAGACACCTACAGCCCATGGCACAGCCTCTGGACCTCGCCCCTCCCCCTCCCATCTTGTTTGGGGCCCAAAGGCCGTGGGGGATTGTTTTCCCAGTGATGTGCGGAGCGTCTGTGGAGGAAGACAGAAGCTACCTGCAGTTTCTCCACTACACGAAATTTATGCTCAGGATTTATCAAACTGCCCTCACAGCGCCTAAACAAAAATATTTCACCTCCCTCACTCGCAACCCTTACACTCAAAATCCGACTAGAAACGCCTGTTGAGACACGCATCTACTCCTTCTTAGGCTTAAAAGTCAGGCCCCGGTCTCTGACCTCTGTGCTGAAGACACCTGGCCACTCACTTCAAGAGAAATTGACAAAACTCCGGCAAAATACATGGTACATCTCACGCACCCCACAGCAGCCATCTGGTCCCTCCCTTGCACATCACTAGCCTACTCTCAGCTCTCTTGACCGACGACAGAAGAAGAAGTGTCCAGGTTTTCTGCGCTTGTCTGCGCCCCCACACCTGCTCTTTTTATAGTGACCCCATTTCCCTCCCTCCTTGTTCAGGTCTATTATCCAGCTATAATCTCGCTCACAATAAACTGCAGTTCTGTAACTTTTCCTCTCATAGTCCTTGGGATTCTTCCACTCATGCTCCTTTAAAACATGATCATTATTAACCCCACCTTATCTGAAGAAAAGCCCATCTGGACCCATCGTGCGACTGATAACTTCCGACACGTCTCTAATCCTTCCTCATCTCTAAACTCCTGAACGCTTGGTCTACTCTTCGCCCTAATCCGCTATCGCCTCTGCTAAATCTTTCTTGACCCTCTGCAATCAGGTTTCAGCAGACCTACACTCCACGCGAAATGCTCTAACTAAAGTCTCCAATGATCTCCTAACTGCGAAATCGCAGGGTAACTACTCATTGTTCTTCTTCTGGATCATTCTAGCAGCGTTTGACACTGTTGATCACTCAACTTCATCCTCAGCATGCTCAGCACCATTGGCCTCCAGGACACGCTCTCTCTTTTTTTAAACCGACCTCAAATATATAATCAAAAATAACACTATCCCCCCCCCCCCCCCCCCCCCCCCCCTCCCCCCCCCCCACCAAACTATGTTCTCATCTTACCTTCTCTATCCGCTCTCCTTCAGTGTTCAATTTGCAGGGCTTCTACCTCCTCTCCTATTCATCTTGCTGTACGGGGTTCCTCAGGGATCCATTCTTGGTCCTCTCCTCTCTTCTCAATCTATACAGCCCCCATGGACCAAACCATCAGCAGATTTGGCTTCCCGACCATTCTATACGCTGATGAACCGCAATTATACACCTCCTCCCGAGAATTCGAACTCATGCTCTGCTACAATAGACACAGGGGACTGCTGTTGCTGTCTCTGACATCATGTCCGCTTCTCCTGTATCTTGACAACTAAACCTCGACTAAAACTGAATTTAGTTCCATCACCATTTAATAACATGAGCCTATTCAACTGCCTCTTTCTGTTCTAGTGTGTAGGCATCGCCACCATAACTCCTCAGGCAGCAGGCCCGCTGTCTCTTGGGGTTATTACTAGATTCCGACTCTGTCTTTGTTCCCATATATCCATATCGTTTGCCCGAGCTCCTGTCACTCTTGGACTCTCAAGACATCTCCTGATCCGTTCCTTTTCTCACTGTGGAAATCTAACTCAAATCTCTCATTGTTGCTCTTATTCTTTCTTCGTCTCGTAACTACTGTAACTCCTTGCTTATCGGTCTCCCTCTGTGCCAAACTTCCTCCCTCTCCAGTCTGTCCTGATGGCAGCTGGTGTATATTGAGCGGCTAGCTGCTAGTACATTGTTCATTTTTTGTTCTAGGCTGTCTTTTTTTATTAGGCATTGGGTTGACTATTGCAGTATCGTCTGCTCGCGCGTCTCTGTCCATCGTCAGAAACTTTGCGATGCGCTGTGGTTGGAGCTTCTAATCGCGTGTGATCTGCGCGGTAGAGGACGGATGTATGAGAGAGGAATTGTAACTGCGCGTGAGATAAACATTACACTCTATCACTCACACTCATAAAGCTCTCCCCAATCTGCACCTCCTACATATCCTCCCTCATCGTTGTCTACCACCAACCCTCTCTCTCGCTCGTCGTTATATATTATTCAGTAAACCATCATGCCATCAACCTCCCCACCATGTCCCTTCTCTCAATATTTCACACGAGCTGAACCATTCTATCACAAGACCTATTGTGCTCATTCCCAGTCATCACTTCTCACAACTCATAAAAATTTCCTTATCAAATCACACCACTTGCCAACCTAATCCAAATTCAAACACCCCCCACCACCCAACACAAATCTGCAGACATTGCATACCAAATAGACGCATATGTTCCCCACAAACTTATCTATCACATACACATACTCGAATGTACAACACTATTTAATTCTCCTTAATCCTATCCTCTAAAATTAGTATAATCTACCCATCCTCTACTAAAATTACCCAGCATGATTCCTCTCTATTCTCTGTGTATACGTAGATAAGCGCTTCTTTAGATTCGCGTATAATTATGTTGCTTATCACTGAATCTTAGTCTATATGTTTCTTGTCGTGTGAATCTTTATAGCGATACATATTGACTTTTGTTATAAGTATACATCTTTTATTGTCAGACTATGTTTTTTTGATATTGTTGAATAAATTCTGTGCGTTTACCCTCCCAATTGTAAATTGCAAGTTATGTCTGATCTCATCATATATTATCTCTTCATATTATCAACATTTTCGACTGCCGTTATTCTACTATTCTCTTTTATTTAATAATTTGAATTTTTTCAACAATTGTATTTTTAGCTATATATTCGTTGCTATCATCCGTATCCATTTGTAGCTCTAACCTATTGAACTCCATTCTGCTGCTGTTGCTGCCGTCATCTCCACACTGTGTCATTGTGGTCTACTCATGTTGTTGCCACCTCCACACTCTGTCTTTGTGCCACTCTGTGGCCTACTCATGCTGCTTCCAATTGACCACTGTCTCACTGGAAAACCTGTGATTTCCTAATGCTGTTTCCACCCTCCACCACTTTATGAAAGTTTCACTACTTACTGTTTATTCCCTACATTATACCATACCTCCTTCCATATGAAATTCCCGTACGCGAGACTGTGTAGCTTTGGCGCTCATTCTTCCAGATAGTTGGAGTGTGGCACTCACTGAGGAGTGTTTTTCTGAAAGCGACAGGGGAGCTGAAGTATACTCAGTGGGTTAGGATAGAGATTTTGGAGTACGTCTATTGGTTAGCTGGTGTCTACTACTTTTGTTGTTGGTTGTCGTCTAGATGGCTATAATAGTTATGTGTCTTATATTCTTGCACGCTAGTCTGATTCTTTTTTCTAAGAAAGTTATCTCTTTTCGCTTTGTCGCGATGTGATTGGGTTGATATTTTATTCGCGCGCTCGCTGTGTTGATAGCAGTTGCGTGTGTGCGCGGCTACCATAATTGCTAAGTTTCTTAGTCTTGCTGGCTAGCGGCTACTTTATATTAACTCGGTGTGATCGCGCGGTCGAAGCTGTGGGTCTGTGCGCGCTTTACGCTGATTGATTTGAGATTTATATTCTGTGGGAAGCATTGGTGATCAGTGGAAGAAGCTCTGGCTTCGTGGAGTGACCCCTGCTGTGAGCACCCTTTACTGTGCTGCGAACTGTGCCAGGCTACAGGTACCTACTAGTGTGTTCTTTGACGCCTATTGTGAAAAAAAAAAATGATCTTAGCTTCTCAGCTCGCTTTCTTTACAGCGGGTCTCTGACAAGACTTTGTCAGCTGCGTTCCCACTTCATTTTTTGCGTCAGTTTGCCCCATAAGTGCCAGGGAATTTTAGAGTGAAGCGATTTTAAGAGCGGTGGCTGTAATGTGCGTGTCATACTAAAACACAGCATTGTAATGAGACACAACCATGCCTCCTTTGAATATTGAGCATGCACAACGTTCTACTAACACCTACAAGAGCATCCGCAGCCTCGGGAAGTTTGTTGTTTTTTAAGCGGTTTATCCGTTGATAATTTCAAGTCGGAAACTAATTTTGTCAGAAATTCTGCAAACTCGGCGAATCCAATTTTTGAGAAATTCGCCCATCTCTAGTTGTGATCATAAAGCGCATAAGGAGAATTAGCAAAGTTAGAAATTGATGAAAGACGACAGAAGACCAGATCAAGAGAGTTCCCGTCCTTGTGGGTGGGAGAGTCTGTAAATTACGATGAGCCAAGAAGTAAGATGTTAGTGAAAGAACTGAGAGGCGAAGGTTGACTTGGGAGTCATCAATGCGGATTTTGAAATCACCCATGCATTCTAGAATCGTGGGCATTTAAGAGAGAGGAATGACAGAGCCAGAGCACCAAATGATCAGAAAATGGATGTGAGGTGACGCGGGCGATTGGCCTGTACAACTCTAACTGCTGGCTCTGATAGATTAAATGGTCTGAAAGAGTTGAGGGTATGGACCTCAAAGGGGGAAAAGTGAGGGAGGTGCAGGAGGAATGGACCTGGTAATGTGCAGTGTGGTAGAAAGTAAAGTTGCGGAACTCCTCTCACCAGGTCTGTGGGCTGTGGGTGTAAGTGAAGGACACACATCATAGGTGAGAGCAGCAAGGGAAGCAGTGTCTGGATTGCTGGAGCCTCATGTTTCTGTGATGGTTAGCAGGCTTGAAAGAGAGTTAGAGAGGAACAGATTATGAAGGTGCTTCAGTGAGTTTGTTATAGGACAGATTAGTGGGTTCACAAGCGCACACTTAAAAGGGGCAGGTAAAGACGTACAATGAATAGCAAGCAGGTTAGCAGGGTTTCTATGGGAGGCAGAGGAGGTAGAATGAGCAATAAAGGACGGTGGGTTGGGGTTAGAACAAATGTAACCTGCAGTGAGAAGTAGAATGAAAAGTGACTTTGTGCGGCAGTATGTAAGCAGGTGGTTTGGGGTAGTTAAAAAGGAAAATAGTGTGTGGGATGTATAAATAGGTAAGGGACGGAGGGACGACCTGATGCGGATAAGATTCTCAGGGGGCATGACTGGGTGGTAGGATAGGAGGCAGATGGCTTCAAGGTACAGTGGGGGGAAAAAGTATTTAGTCAGCCACCAATTGTGCAAGTTCTCCCGTTTAAAAAGATGAGAGAGGCCTGTAATTGACATCATAGGTAGACCTCAAATATGAGAGACAAAATGAGAAAACAAATCCAGAAAATCACACTGTCTGATTTGGAAAGAATTTATTTGCACATTATGGTGGAAAATAAGTATTTTGTCACCTACAAACATGCAAGATTTCTGGCTCTCACAGACCTGTAACTTCTTCTTTAAGAGGCTCCTCTGTACTCCACTCATTATCTGTAGTAATGGCACCTGTTTGAACTTGTTATCAGTATAAAAGACACCTGTCCACAACCTCAAACAGTCACACTCTATGGTGAAGACTAGGGATGAGCGATACTATCGACAAAAGTTGAAATCGGTTTTTAAGTTTATCGAGGTTTCGCGATTATGCTAGTTTTCCAAAATATCTTAATGATAATCGTTATCACGTTTACAATCGCGCCATTTTCATCGCTTCCTGTAATTTTGGCGGCCATCCAATCCCGAGAAGGCATAGAGCAGGGTGAGGGTGGGTGTACGGCGTCATGATTGGTGGGGTTTTGGATTTTCATTGGCTGCAAAAATCACATGACCTCGTTTTATGTATGCTACTCCATTTCCTGTTCAGCGTCATTTCTCACTGATCTCACTATAGAGCCACACTTCTAAGAACTGTTCCAATAGCTGTTGTCACAGCTCAGAGAGGCAGTCTTCTTTTATACAGAAAACCATCCTTGTAGTTGTGAAGCTTAGGATGTAGTTAGATTAGAGAATTTAAGTTCTGATTTAGTTAGAGAGAGACTTTTATAGAAATCTAGTGCTGTGTGCAGCTGAGAGGGGTGATGGTGGGGGGGGGCGGAAAGGAGGGTGTATATTGTGCAGCCTAGTTTCTCCTGTCCGGAACTCAAATGGAACTAGCAATTTTTTTAAACATTTTGGGCAAGCAGACCTCCCACCTGAGGTGAAGTTGTCCATTTTGTTTTTGCATTTCTATTGGTGTCTGTGCATGCCAATAGCCCCCATCATACGCAAATTGGGTTATAGATATTTCATAACTGCTGCCTGTTGTCAGTGGTGCCAAAACCGCCATATCTAATCCATATAACTTTTAAATACTTCTATTTCACTCAGTGCGTCTCAGTTTGGCGCTAATCGTGCACTTGTACGCAAATTGGGTTATAGATATTTCATAGTAACTGCCACCTGTTGTCAGTGGTGCCAAAACCGCCATATGCAATCCATATAACTTTTAAATACTTCTATTTCACTCAGTGCTTCTCAGTTTGGCGCTAATCGTGCACTTGTACGCAAATTGGGTTATAGATATTTCATAGTAACTGCCGCCTGTTGTCAGTGTTGCCAAAACTGCCATATTTAATCCATATAACATTTTAATACTTCTATTTGGCGCTTATCATGCACTTGTATGATAGTTTGTTGAAAACTATCAATTGCTAGTCCTACTGTGCAGTTGTGAATGTCAGGGACTGAAGGAAGACCACTGTTGATTTGGTGTTACAGTTCTTCCACCAGTCCACATTTCACACATATTTGATAGAAACAATTCTGTTTCTAATCCTAGTTGAATGTTGGAAATTAGAGGGATTTAAGAATACCTGTGATTTGCCATCTTTGTAGTACAGTTTTTCAATAAGAGACTGTGAAAAACTCTTCCATACCTTTTACATTTTTATCTTTCTGAACATGGAGCGAACTGCAGGTGGTAAGCGAGCAAAGAGGGGTGTTGGACATGGAGGTAGAGGTATGAGAGAAGGTGCTCCTTCCACTGCTGGCGACAACACGCAAGCCATTGTATCGTCGGTTTCAGGACCGTCAGGACTGTCATCGCTGGGTCGGTGCCCTGTGAATCTCAGTAACGAACAGCGTCGTCAGCCTGTTCTTCAGTGGTTAATGCAAACTGCAGCCAGCAGTTTTACCTCCTTCTCCTACCAGTCACGGCCATGAATGTCGTCATCATCATCGTCAGCATCCATCCAACCTGAAGCGAAAGCAGGCCAAATGTCAACTTTTGTACCCACCACTGTGGATAATCCATTTCCTGAAGACCTCTTTGATGACACAATGCAGTTGGGGTCAGAAGGCATTTTGAAAGATCAAGAGGCCAAAGAGGATAATTTGGTCTTCTCTGACGCCCAATCGCTGATGCCATCAGAGGAGGAGAAGGAATCTGGTCAGTAGGCACAAATCCCGAGCGGTCGGCAACGCCTTGCAGTGCCTGTGACTTGCAGCCCGCAGCTCCAGGTTGTAGAATGTCAGGACGAGGAAAGTTCAACTGGCCGATTTTGGGACTTTTGCGGATCCAACGTGGTCTTTCAGCAAATTTGCCCAGCGATGTCATATGCTCATTTGCCATTAAACGCATCAGTAGAGGGAAGAATCTTAAAATGTTTAAAACCCCCATCAACATGTCTAGTCACGTGCAGCGAATGCAAAGAGTTGAAATGGAGGGAACAATTGACGAAAAAAGGTCACACCCGGGCCTGGGTTCCAACCACTGTCCCCACCCTCTGTCTCCGCTCCTCCTCCTCCGCCTTTTTAAGAACAAGCGTTTTCTGCTGCCATGTCCCTCAGCAGCAAAGAGCAAGATCAGCCTCCGCTTCCTCCACAGTGGTGGGGGCAGAAGAAACACTTTAACCCAAACCATCCCAAAGCCAAAAGCCTGAATGTCGGCATTGACAGGCTTTTGGCTTTGGCAATGTTGCCTTTCCATCTGGTGGACACAGCTGGGTTTACACTCATGGCCCTTGTGCCCCCCCAATACCCGATGCCGAGCAGGCATTTCTTTTCCAGAAAAGCTGTCCATGCCCTGGCCAGCTACGTGTCAGAAAAAATCTCCAGCGCGTTGTCTGCATCTGTGTCCGGCAAAGTCTATCTGACCACCGATACATGGACTAGTAAGCATGGTCAAGGCCGCTTTATGTCTGTGACAGCTCACTGGGTGAGCTGGGTGGAGGTCTCTGGTGGGGACGGTGGCTCGCACGCTCTTCAAAACCACAGGGATGGTGCAGGGTTCTTTCCCCCAAGGTCCACAGGTAGCATCATGTGCCCAGAGAAATCAAGCCGTGTTGAAATTGTTATGTCTTGGAGACCATCAACACACCGGTCAACAGCTGTGGACGGCTCTGCACAATGAGACCGAGCGGTGGCTTGGTGACAAGAACCTTGTGCAAGGCAAGGTGGTGTGTGATAACAGGCAAAATCTCCTAGCCGCCCTTAAAATCAGTATGCTGGAGGACATCCCTTGCCTCGCACACGTCATGAACCTCGTCGTCCAGAAATATCTAAAGCACTACCCGGGTCTCGACTGCCTGCTTAGAAAGGCTTGAGGTCTGAGCTCACACTTCCGAAATTCACACCCTGCTTCGTCCTGGCTGGCTGTGTTACAGCTTCAGCTTGGCCTCCCCATTAACCGTCTCATTGTTGATGTGGCAACAGTTGGAATTCCACCCTCCACATGCTCCAGCGATTGTGGGGGCAGGTAATGCCATTTTCGCAGTACGAAGTGGCACATGGCCTGACAGGCAGCGTGCAGACCCCGGGGTGTTGAGCCACCGAGAGTGGAGGCAGGTGAAAGAGCTCTGCACCATCCTTGCGAGTTTTGAAGAAGCCACCAAAATGGTCAGTGCAGATAATGCTCTTGTCAGCATGAGCATTGTGGTGATCTTAGTTCTGGAACAAGTGTTGGACACTCTGAAACAGCAGGTCCCACCAGCGACGGAGGAGGAGACGGAGACAGATGCGGACACAGAGCCTTACTCTCCGTCGAATCCAGAAGGCCCGACAGTTTCACAACTTTATCGGTCTTCATTAGGCGGTGGTGCAAGGCGGCGCCTCAGCTCTCAGGGTACATCATCTGAGGCAAGTCAGGGTTGTGTTGAAGCTGAGGTGGAGGAAGCGGAGGAGGAGGAGGAGGTATGGCTGGACACAGACATTACCAATGTCCCTCCCTTGGAAAGGGTTGGCACGGATTTGGGGGCGGGGAGGAAGACGGGAAGATTCATTTTTACTAGTGCCCTCGAACCCGAGGCTTGGGAATAAAGGCTGCATCTCTCACATGAGTGCTTGGATGCTCCATTTCCTCCAACATGATCCTCGCATTAAGACTATCAAAATGAACAACAGTTATTGGGTGGCCACCCTCCTCGATTCCCGTTACAAAGAAAAAAACTCAGCACTTTTCTTCCACCCACCCAAATTGAGAGTAAAATGCAGGAATTGGAGACCGTGCTCATTGATAAACTGGAGACATCTGTTGCGTCTGCTTCACGTTCTTCAAATGTCACGGTGCAACAACGTCAGCGACGTGACAGCAGTAGAGTGCTAAGTAGCCGTAGCGGCAGCAGCAGAAAGCATTGTGGCCAAAGCCTAATGGGTGACCTCTGGCAATCCTTATTTACCACCTCACCAACGCCTGTAATGCAGGGACAAAATACGGAAAACAGGACCGGCTTAAGATCATGGTGCAGACTATTGCGTTCAACACGATGTTTTTGGATATGTTCGGACCCCAAAAGACTTCTGGGTATCCAAAGTGGATGAATTGCCGAGATCTTCGCCACGCCTAGAGGTGTTGTCCTGCCAGCAGCCAGCGTCTATTTTGAGCAAACCTTCAGCACAGTGGAGGAGTCAAAACGCATCGGCTTTCCCCTGTTTAAAGTGGATGTTTGACTTTCTTCAAGATGAAACAGGCGTGGATCTCTGATGATGTTGTGGCTCCAATTGCCCAAGGGTTTTGATTGTTGCCAGTCTACTTCACAATCCTTTCCAAAAGAAAAAGGTCCTCTTGAAAAAAAATTTTTAAAATGCTCATTTCTTACTGCAATTGTTATTCTAAGTGCCCAGAAGGTCATTTTGCTGGTTTTGCGGTTAGGAGACTGTAGAAGACATCAATTGTACACGGTTTCATGAAAAATAACGTAATTCCATTTACTCACTTCTTCATAAAAATTTTTAAAGCACTTTTCAATGGTTTTTAGGGTCATGGTGCTGTGAGATTCAGCTATAATCAAGGTCCTTTGGAAGAAATGTGGGTTATAAGTGGATTTAGCTACAATTTTAAAAGTGGTGAGAAGTCATTTTTATAATATTTTTGGGGCGTTGCGTGAAATTGCATACTCGGTGCTATTAAAAAAATGTGGTTTCTAAACGGACATTTGTTTTTTCAAAATTGTCAGCAGTGGGCGAAGGGTTATGTTTTGAATTTTTGGGGGCATGGTTGCTGTGAAATTCGCTATACTAAAGTCCCTTTTCAAAAATGTGGTTTCTAAAGACATTTGTTGTTCACAATTGTGAACAGTGGCCAAAGGGTCGTGTTTTGCATTTTTGGGGGCATGGTGCTGTGAAATACAGCTATTCTGCAGGTCCTATTTTTATAAATGTGGTTTCTAACAGACTTTTGTTATTCACAATTGTCTACAATGGTCGAAGGGTCATGTTTTGAATTTTTGGGGGCATGGTGCTGTGAAATACAGCTATTCTGCAGGTCCTATTTTAAAAAATGTGGTTTCTAACAGACATTTGTTCTTCACAATTGTCAACAATGGCTGAAGGGTCATGTTTTGAATTTTTGGGGGCATGGTGCTGTCAAAAACAGGAATAGGTAGGACACTGATAATGGACACATATTGCAAAATGACTTGTTTTTGCAACATCTTTAACATAGCTAGCAATCCCTGTAGTGAGACAACCCATTTAATACAATTAAAAAAAAGAGAAACAAAGACGTGGTGGGATTCCATCCTATTTTAAAAATGTGTTTTCTAGAATTAAACTAAAAAACCTTGCATGTACAAAATAGCTGATACAAATATTCCTCTGATTTGTACAAGGGAGGTACAGTAACCACTGATAAAAGACTTGAACAGATGTAGGTTATTCAGGGGACATGGATTTGGGGAGCACATTCGTCACCCTAAGAACAGAGACAATTTCCTCCAGCACGTTGAGTAAATGAGAAAAAGGAAAGCCAAGAAAAAGGGCACCTGGGGAACAGGGCGTCAAGCACCCAGCGTTTCCAAGTGAAGCTCAATTGGTCCGCACTCATCGGAGGGGCAAGCTCTTCCGTAGAGGCGAAATTTCTCAGCGTACCAGGTTTTGGGACTGTCTTCTGCACATACTCATACTTCCGCACTCTGCTTCAGCACATTGCTGCATCAAAAGGGCATTTTTGCCTTGTTAATAGATGACTGATGCCAGCCCTAGCTCTCACCGCACACACTGTGAGTCCAGCCCTGCTAGCTGAACTTGCGTGTTAATAGATGACGGACTTCAGCCCTGGCTCTCACCACACCCACTGTAAGTCCGGCCCTGCCAGCCGAACCTCCGTGATCCACGTTTACAGCTTCACACGCCTTGATCAGTAATTTACTTCAACCCACTTGACAGCAGAATTCAGGATTTTCACATAGGCCTCGTTGACCTACTGGGGAAACTGTTTTGTTGGGTTCAATTTTTAATGTTTATGGTGGACAATGTCACCAGTAGCAAGTAGCTCTAGCAGCAGCAGTATTGGAAAACTAGTTTTTTTTAATATAGTTTATTTCTTATTGCGAAATTTACTGTTAATGGTTTATAAGGGCACCTGTGCAGGTTTTTGGGTCATGCTGCATTACAGGATATGGATAGTCAATGTCCATTTAAAAAAAAAATGCTTCAAAGACTACTTTCTTCCGGCACTTTTTAATTTGTGGGTCATGCAGGTTTTAGGGTCATGCTGTCGTACAGGATATGGCTAGTCAATGTCCATTTAAAAAAAAAATATGCTTCAAAGACTACTTTCTTCCGGCACTTTTTAATTTGTGGGTCATGCAGGTTTTAGGGTCATGCTGTTGTACAGGACAGGGATAGTCAATGTCCAGTTCAACTAAAATGGTGGTACAAAGACTCCTTTTTCGGCACTTTTTAACCCGTGGGTCATGCAGATTTAACCCCTTAAGGACCCGGCGTTTTTTTTTTGGTGACACGTTCGTTTTTCCCTCCTCGCCTTCTGAAAGCCATAACTTTTTTAAATTTTTTCACCTACATAGAACATGAGGGCTTTTATTTTGTGGGACAAGATGTACTTTCCAATGGTGTTATTCACTATACTATAGAATATACTGGGAAACCGCAAAAAAATTCCAAGTGGGACAAATTGTGAAAAAAAATGTATTTTCGCCATGTTTCTGGGTGTTTTGCTTTTACGGTGTTCAATCTTTGGTAATTATAATGTATTTTCTGTATTCTACAGGTTTTTACGCATCAGGCAATACCAAACATGTAGGGTATCTGTTATGTTTTGGCACCGTAAAAAAATGCCAAACTTTTTCTATTTTTGAAATATTTTTGTGCGACCAATAACTTTTTTGTACTAACACCTACGGACGTCAGTGAAGGGGCATTTTTTGCGGGCTGAAGTGTACTTTTTATCGCTAGCAGTTTGGAATGCATGCGACTTTTTTGATAATTTTTATTCCATTTTTTGAGTGACGTAAAATGACCAAAAAACGCAATTTTGGCGTTTGGAATTTTTTTTCTTCTACGGTGTTCAGCGTATGGGATAAATGATGTTATATTTTTATAGATCAGACTCTTTCGGACGCGGAGATACCAAATATGTGCAACTTTTTTATTATTTTAATGATTTTAGTTGTAAAATGGGGAAAGGGGGGTGATTTGAACTTTTAAAACTTTTTTTTTTGTACTTTAAAACTTTTTTTTTTTGTACTGTAACATTTAGTCCCCCTATGGTGCTTGACCACTAGGGGGAGCGATTGTTAATACACCCTAATGCATTGCCTATGCAATGCATTAGGCTGTACAAAGATGGCGGTTTCCCCACTTCCTGTCTACGGCCGGAAGTGGGGCAACCGGCAAATGTAAGTGGCGGGAGCCTTCACAGGGCTCCCCACCACTGTGTCCGGTCGTCGGATCGGCGTAGCATAGCTGCGCTGATGCCGATGACCGTAACGGTCGGTGCGCGGCACCGATCGGCATTCAGTCAGACGCCACGGCCATCTTTGCCGCGGTGTCTGACGGGTTAAACAGCGCCAGAGGGCGGAGCCACCTGCCGGTGCTGTTACTGACGGGTGTTAGCGGCGATCAGCCGCTAACACCCGGCGGCTGTGCGGGGGGGGTCGCAGAGCGAACCCCCTGCAAAGCCCCTTAGCGGCCCTGGGATGTACTCATACGTCCAGGGTCGTTAAGGGGTTAAGGGTCATGCTGCGGTCCAGGAGAGGGATAGTCAATGACCTGTTCAACTAAAATGGTGGTTCAAGGACTCCTTTTTCCGGAACTTTTTAATCTGTGGGTCATGCAGATTTAAGGGTCATGCTGCTGTCCAAGACAGGGATAGTCAATGTCCAGTTCAACTAAAATGGTTGTTCAAAGACTCCTTTTTCTGGCATGTTTTAATCTGTGGGTCAGATTAAGTGTCATGCTGCGGTCCAGGACAAGTATAGTGAATAGACTGTGAATTTTTTTTCTGTGACTCTTGTTGCCTAATTGTCTTGCCTAAGATGTAGCACATATCCAGTTTACTGTTGTGGATATTAATTCCAGCTTTTCCTCACCTGTTTGGATGTAAGAATCAAGCTGTTGTTTCTCTCCCATAGGCTTTAATGGTCATTGGCGATTATCGACTATCGGCTATCGATATGATAATTGCCGAATCGTTATCGACTCGATAAAGATTGTTGACACAATCGCTCATCACTAATACTAACACCCAGTGTAGATGTTTAGAAGAAGAAAGGTTAGAGAGATAAACCACCAGCCATGTTATTTTGTCATGCGCAGAAGAATCACTGACCTTTAGATATCACAAAAATGATTATGTCATGCATACGAACACATACCATACTAACCAGAGATTAAGAATTAGAGGTGTGTTTTTTATTACTAACGAGCTGACCAGTAGAAAATGATTACTAATGAGGTGATTGCTATAATAAATAAATAATAATAATGTCTTGCTATAAAAGATGATTATGTTGTATTGTCCAATAAAGATATATCTGTTGTACATAACGATACTCCTACCACTGAAAGTTTATAAAAAACCCTTGCCAAACTTTTAATAAAGAGAAAGGATGTACCGACATTTTGGAAATGTCTCTTATTCTTTTGATGATGTATGTGCTAATGCACTCTTTAGTTAATTTATAATTTGGACACCGCACAAACAAAGCTGGGAGATATTTTAGTCTCCCATATGAGATTGGCACAACCAACGTGGATAAGTGGATGACTGGCTGCAAAGACGCATTCCATTCCGAACATCTGGACATCTGCGCAGATTGGGAAGCGGAAATACATAGCTGCAGCAAATAAGGTAAATTTATGCCTTAGTTTTTCACTTCATAAACGCGATTCCAAGTTTGGGTGAGATGTTTCTGATAAAGAGGTTCATTAATTATATTAATAAGTGCAGCAAATCACGTTTGGCATAAGAACCTCAGAAAAATGCTTTTTTGTGTTGGTGATGAGATGTACTAAACAACTGAATTAAATGGAATTTAACAGAAATGTGGTAGAGAAAGAATTAGTTTTGTTGTGACAAGAATTATTGTTAGTCCAAAGTGAGGGGCGAACCCTAGTGTGTTTTACAGTGAATTTTGTTTCAGAAAGTAAAATGAGACCCTTAGTGGTTGTATAGTGGTGGTTCAAGAGAGAATGAAGAGAGACCTCTAGTGGTGAATTGCCAAAATGCAGTTTTTGTGAACAAGTTTTTATGAAGAGTTGATTCTGTGATAAAGTAACAGGTAATCCCATTGTTGTTATATTGTTGATCTCACGCCCTGACAAGGGGTGAAAACTTGTCTGTTGGGCGCTACAAGAACAAGGGGTGCTAAATAAGGAGGGCAGAGAGTAGAATTTGCTTTGAGTATTTTTTTAAAAAAATTTTTTACAACTTTTTACAGTCCTAAAGAAAAAAAGCACGGAATTGCAGGCCGAGAACTGGGAAAATGGGACATTTCTATAGTAAATCAATGACACAAGAGAAAGGGATTCAGAGGTTGACGGCACCACAGGTTGTAGTGATGAGAGAAGGGAAAATAGGTATTCTAAGAGTTAAAAGATTGCTGAGAGAGATAAACATGGTTCTGGAAGGTAGATTAGATGAAACGTTGTGGAAGAAGGCTCTAGAAGAGAGGCTGGTTGAAGGACAATAACCTATTGAAACAGACAAAACAATGTTATAAGGTATCAAAACTGGTAACTGCCGGAGATTTGTGGGAAGAGGTTTATGAAGGAAAATATGTTTATAACATGGTAGACAAACCAATGACACAAGCTCAGACACATACACAGAGAAAGCAGCTCAGGCACAAGGGCTATTTTCTTTTGTGCCGGTTAATGAATGTTGCCATCAATACCAAGAGCCATGAATTCATATTTTAGATACTCCTGTCCCTGCTATGGTGAATTAACCAGTTCAAACACTGTCAAATCAACCAGAGGACACATATTACACATGAAGTAAGGGATGGGTGTTTGATTGGATGGATTTAAATAATTGAAAACACCCACCCTAAGCAGCAGCTACAGCTTATCCCTGAATTCCCTCACAATAGTCAGATGAAGGAATTATAAACATTCGACCAAGATCAAGCCTTGGGGGCAAACGCACATAGAAGCAAACAAATAAAGATATTGTCATTTGATGATGAAGACACAGATTCAGACTCTAAGATTATTCCAGATGGGAACCAATCATTTAAAGACATGAAAGGAGACATATCAAGAATCTGTCAGGCAATAGACAAATGGACACTAAGGAAAGCAGATAATACAGTAAGGATCTTAAAAGTAGATATCAACAGGTCCTTAGGGACATGGAGACATTCAATCAATGAGAGATACATAGAATATTTCTTTTCCTGACCCTGAGCAGGTGGTGCTTCCAAAAAAAAGAGTGAGAATAGATCCCCCGCAGTTAACTCCAGTAAGATCAGAAATTGCACCACCAGCCAGATTACACCAAAAGCCATGACCAACCATTTCCTAACTGCAGGTCCACCAGAAGTGGCCACCGCCACCCACAGAGAGATACAAACCTTGGGAGCTATCAGAAATGTAACCAATTTCCAAACCCAGAAGCATACCCCATGCCCTTTTATAGAGCCATACAGAGCATATAAAAAACTTATAAAGTTTGTTGGAAAGATCTCCAAGGTTTGGTGACTATAAAGGCAAATGATGCTTTCCTGCCCATTATACAAAAGGCCATAAGAAACTGTTCACAAGATGAGACAGCAAGGGATACTGGAGAGGAGTATGTGAAAAAAATAATAGAGTGCGGGAAAAGTTGATTACTAGATCAGTCTGTAATCTTAACAGACATGACACATAATAAGGGAGAATCATTGGAGACATTCTTTTCCAGACTGCAGCAGAGATGGGCTGATATGGGGCATGAGTCCTCCTCTGACTTTTGTTGAACGTGATGCTCTTAATATTTTCAGGCCTGACTGACGCACATTAACTCCTGAAACTGTAGTGGAAGTGGAAAAGGGCATAGAATTAAATGCAGGAAAGCGTTCCAACCAAGTGGGTATTACATATTACCAACCAGAGAACAATCAAAACCAAAATCAGAGAGGCAGACGTAATGCAGTCACATGCTTTAATTGTGGCCAAGCCGGGCATATTAGAAGAGATTGTAGAGTTTCTAGACAAAACAGGAGGTTTTTAGCCCATGGCCCCAAAAACCAGGAGAAATATCCTCCCTGGTCTAGCTGCCACCCTCCTAGGCCTGATTATTTTCCACTGCCTTCCTCCTCACCAGCTGCAGCACCAGTTACTTCTCACCAGCAGATGGTGCAACAGGATTTTTTCAGTGCGCATCCTAGGCCAGATAACTTAGGTAATCCGGAGTCCAGTGCTGTGACAATACAAAGTTTAAGATCCCTTGGCCCTACTCCAATGATACCCATCTCTATTGAGGGAGGGAGCCCAATTCCATTACTGACAGACACTGAAGCCTCTGTTAGCATGATACACAGCACACATGTTGATCAGTCCCTTCTTTCCAAAGACACTATTTCCTGTGTGGGGCTAGATGGCTGTCCAGTTTCCACGCCCCTAACAAAACCAATACAACTAGGATTCAAGCCTACACAAAGGATGCTCAGCCATCACATGGTCAGTGATACTGCACCAGTAAATCTTTTAGCGGCTGATTTGTTGTCAAAAATCTATGCCTGCATTCAGTATATACCTGATGGTACTGTGAAATTACTAGGCATATTAAATGAGGAAGAGATTTTGCTTATTAGCTGCTTGTGATCACAACCCATGGAGCTTGAGTTTATTTACTTCCTCTTTAACTCCTGATGAGGCAGAGAGTTTGCTTCCATCTGTTCCACAAGAAGTATGGTCAGAGAGTGCCTGCCAAGGTAGAATTGAAAGAAGGATGCCCTTTACCAAGAAAATGGCAGTACCCACTTGGCATCGCCCCAAGGGTGCAATTTCTCAGGATATTCAGGAACTTTTGACAAAAAAAGGTTATTATTAAAACGGTGTCCTCATGCAACACGCCTTTATATTCAGTGAAGAAAAAGGAAGACCTGGCAACTCACTTCAAAGACAAAATAGTCAGTATCCGGCAAAACATTGCATCTCAATCCCCAAAGTAATACAAATCCTGTCCCTCCCCGCACATCCTCCAGTTTGCTCTCAGCTCTTAACCCGACAACAGAGGAAGAAGTATCCAGGCTTCTCTTGTCTGCTTGCCCCACCACCTGCTCTAGTGACCCCATTCCCTCCCACCTAGTCCAGTCTATTTCTCCAGCTGTCATCTCTCACCTAACGGCAATCTTCAACCTCTCTCTCTCCACTGGGATCTTTCCATCTTCCTTTAAACACGCCATCATTACCCCTTTACTAAAAAAGCCCACTTTGGACCCATCCTGCGCTGCTAATTACTGACCAATCTCCAACCTTCTCTTTATCTCTAAACTACTGGAACTTTTGGTCTACTGTCGCCTAATCCGCTGTCTCTCTGCTAACTCTCTTCACAATCCTCTACAGTCAGGTTTCAGCACTGTGCACTCCACAGAAACTGCTCTAGCTAAAGTCTCTAATGATCTACTCACTGCTAAATCACAGGGAAACTACTCATTGTTGCTTCTCCTGGATCTCTCTGCAGTGTTTGACACTGTTGATCACCATCTTCTCCTCATCATGCACAGTGACATTGCCCTCCAGGACACTGCTCTCTCTTGGTTTTCATCCTACCTCTCCTTCAGTGTCTCATTTTCTGGTTCTACCTCCTCTCATTGTTGGGGTTCCTCGGGATCAGTTCTAGGTAGCCTCCTCTTTTCACTCTACACAGCCCCCACTGGACAAACCATCAGCAGATTTGGCTTCCAGTTCCATCTCTACTCTGATGACACTCAACTATACACCTCTTCCTGAGACAACACTACTGCACTGCTACAAAACTGAAACTAAACCTTACTAAAACTGAACTTTTTATCTTTCCACCATCCACTAACCAATCCCACCCTGCTATTTCTGTCTCAGTGTGTTACCACTATAACTCTTAGGCAGCAGGCCCGTTGTCTTTGGGTTATACTAGATTCTGATCTGTCCTTCAACCCCTATATTCAATGCCTTGTCCGCTCGGGTCATCTGCACCTCAAAAACCTCTTCAGAATCCGTCCTTTTATCACTGTGAAAACAACTCAAACTCTCATTGTTGCTCTTATTCTTTCTCGTCTTGACTACTGAAACTCCTTGCTTAACGGTCTCCCTCTCCAACCTGTCCTGAATGCAGCAGCCAGACTCGTCTTTCTTTCCAGCTGCCATAGTGATGCCTCTACACTGTGTCACTCACTACACTGGTTGCCCATTCAGTACAGAATACAGCATAAACTAGTCACTCTCTACAGTGCTGCACCCCCCCTACATCTCCTCTTTCATCTCTGTCTACTTCCCTACCCATTCTCTCCACTCTGCTGCTGATATCAGATTACATTCCTCAATCATCCGAACCTCCCATGTGCGTCTCCAAGATTTCACACGTACTTCACCAGTTCTCTGGAACATGCTACCGCAGGCGATCAGGCACTCTCACAACCCTTATGAGTGCCTTGAGAACACATTTTCGCAGTCTGGCCTACCAAGATCACTCAGGCTATGTCTACACTGTACAGAAAAACGTCAGTATTTGCATCATCTTTCGTTTTCTAAAAACGCTGAAAAAACGACAGAAAGCAGCTCCCATAGACTTCTATTGTAAAAACGTCCTGCTGCCTTCACTGGGCTTCATTTTTTCTGCTCGTTTTTACAGGTCGTCTTTTGCAACATGTTCTAAGGCTATGTCTACACTGCAGTGGACAAAAAAAACAACCTGAAAACCAAATACCAAAAACTTTCATAAAACTGAGTTTTCTGCCCACTGTCAAACAACATAGACCACCAATACCTTCAGGCAAGGATACAACACCTAAAACATAACTTTTATTAGATACCACATAAAAAGGAGTGTAGAATTAGCACACCCTAAAAATCCCTATTTACTACTCACTACTCGTACTAAGATGCAAAAAACGGGGTAACCGCCCTGAAAATGGGCGACCCCTATTGAATCCCTACAAAACCCTAGAAACATACCCTACAAAGACACCTATACACCACAAAAACACCCGCAAATTAGAAAAAAGTGGATAACTGTGATTTAAAATTCCACTTTCCCCAAAATTTTAAACAATACAAACAGACAAGAAATCAATATCCCCATACATCTATCCCAACGCGTTTCCCCCCACGGATAGTGTGGGTTCATTTAGGGGACAGTTACCACAAAAATGACCCAATATCAGATACCTAAAAAGAATAGCAAAATTTGATAGCAAAAACAATGCTCACGTCCCTTTCAATATCAGACGATAAACGGCGGGTCCAAGTAACCGATATGGATCCCGCTGGGGCGCAGGTAAGCCATCCAGGGAAACAGATGCACTATGAAGCAATCAAGAGACTGTTATTTAACTAATGAAGCGTCCGGACAATGCTGGAACCACTTCGCCCCATGGAACCGGAAATGTTCATATTAAATAAAGAGCATGAATTCAAAACGTAACTCACAGAGACTATGAACGGGCGCATGCGCAGTGAGATGGCAATCACTAATCCGCATCATCAGGTCCGTGCGTGCGCAGAGACTCCTGCACTGCCGAACATCATAGCATGTAGGCGTCCAGGAGACATGTAGCAACAGTGCCGCATGCGCAGTCAAGTAGCCACCGCCAACATAGGCAGACAGACCCATGCCTGCGCGGTAACCACATGGAAATCTCCAAAGGAGCATTTTATGCTATCTACAATATATGAAAAGACTTTGAGATTCTCGGTCTGCATGTTTTTGGCCAAAAATGCTCAAAGCCACCCGGCTTACAACGGGATCTCCCGTTGGTGGTCCTACTCTATATTATCTCTCATCTGGGTCAACTTCAGACCTCTCAACTTCAGACCTCCAAAATGCAGAGAGAAAAATAAAAAAAAATTTAAAAAAGCTCCAACCTCTCAAAGCATAGTGCATTGATATAACAACCGTGGGGTGGGGGTTTTCAGGAAACTAAATGGAGGTACTAATTCCCCTTTAGTTTAAAAAACAAAAAGTCCAAATCAACGTAAAGTCCTGACAGAAAAACATTTTTTTAAAAAAAAAGCGAAC
>JAODAL010041662.1:0-35657 GCA_025379985.1 Phyllomedusa bahiana | reverse complement strand
TAGCTCTGACCACAGAACAGTAGTGCTAATAAGAAATGTAGGCCGATGGTAACATGTAGTACGTAAAAGAAACGGTTCACTTATCACAGATCCACACACAAGTGTATCCTCCAGGGATTGCTGCAACGAACAGCAGCGTGCATTGCCCAGAAATAATGAAGTTGTCTGTAGTATATCTCACCCATTATCATTAGGTCTTGGGATACAAGGCAGAGAGACAGCAGATGCTGTACATAATTATGGCACTTGCTATGTAAGTTGCATCGTATCTCTGCAGTACTGCATGCCTCGAAGTAAATTGCCCTACTGCCACATGATAGTGTTGCTTGAATAGCTCTCTGTTTGGTTTCAAAGCAATCTGGCTGACATTGTCACAATATCTAGGCCAGGAGGTCCCAAACCTGAATCCCATTTAAATGTATGGGGAAAAAAAATCTTGCGGCTGTTTTCTGGTCTCTAAAAAACACCTGCAGCCAGATTCCTCCAAATTACATAGTAACACCTCCAGACCTCTGAGCAGCAACTGGGGAACCCCAAGTTTAAAGTTAGCCTGACCCTAACTCCAACCCTAACCAAGGGAACATCTGGGCAACATCTGGGGTAACCCAGGTTTAGGGTTAAACAAAATCTTACCCTAACCCTAGGAAACATCTGGGCAACATCTGGGGGCAACCCACGGTTAGGGTTAAACAAACTTTTACCCTATCCCTACGGAACATCTGGGCAACATCTGGGATAAACCAGGGTTAGGATTAAACAAACTCTTACCCTAACCTTGGGTTTTCCCAGATGATAGAGCTAGGTTTAGGGTAAATTTTTTGTCAGCGTTTGCTATGATTCAACTCTGGCCAACCCAAATTGCATTCCTGAAATTTAGGTAGACTTTGACACGAATTTGAAGCTTATCACTGCTATTTGATGTGCATCGGAAGCAAAGGCTGGCCTGTCTGGTCCAATCCCACAGCAAAGCTAAGATAGCACAAATTGCCGAAAAACCCTTTAAAGATCTTATAGCCTCGATGGGTCAGAGTAGCCCTGCGGCAACCTTCACAATATTATGACTAATCAGTATATGTCTGCAGAGCAAATTTCCTGCACTGTTTTACTAAATAGAACTACAGGCGGTCCCCGGGTTACGAACGGGATAGCGACTGTAGGTTTGTTCTTAAGTTGAATTTGTATGTAAGTCGGAACAGGTATATTTATTACATGTAACTCCAGCACAAAAGGTGTTTTTTTTTTTGTTTGTTTCTGATAGTGCAGGGAAGGGTTTTTACATTTATTTTGCTGTCTGTGCCCCCGTTAAGAAGATTTCACCTCATTTTCACCTCATGTGCTGTTGTGGCATGCTAGAACTTGTCGTTTCACCACTACCTATCTGCTGTAGAACATGGAACTACAAGTTCCAGCATACCCCATAAGTCTCCGTTTGTAACTAGGGGACAGATGTAAGTCGGAACGGTGTAAGTCGGGGACTGCCTGTATAGTGCACTCTCCTAATTTGTAAGTTTACCGATTCCTGTCCAAGGTTTCCAAATTGTGTGCCGCACTGTGTAAAAATTCCTGCGCGGGCCTTGGAGGGTTTGTCATTGTCAGCCGTGAATTTGTTGATTGTTATGAATTTCTTTTAAAATAAAAACAAGATGCTGTGATTAAAAGAATAATTAAGATGGAGCGCGCACTTTATTAGTGTACGTGATGGAGCAGATTTATCATGTTGCAGGGACAAGTTCTGATGCTAAGTAAAAACTGTCATTAATTTGAGTTACGTCTGTGACATATTTTTAATAAGTTTCCTGTCTCATGAAAAATGTCTGTAATTCACAGACTGGAATAAAAGAAGCATACAGTCTGAGCTGGCTCACCGTCGCCCAAAACTCTGTCCTTATACATTGCCAATTAGGTCACACTGATTTACAGTACAACCCATACCACCCCCATCGGTGGCAATGCCCAACAAAATTTCAAGGGTTGTCCCGGACTGTGACACCTTAGACCAAGGGAGTCAAATGTATTTTCACCAAGGGTCACATCAGCACTATGGGTACCCTCGGAGGGCCATGAATGGTTGCTTGGGTAATGCTGCACCACTGCCTGTGAGTTGCTCAACAGAGTACTGAGGAGTACTGGCACCGCCACCTCTGCCAAGCGTTGACTTCACTCTCTGGGGAAAGTGGAGAGCTGGTGCTTCTGCATCTGGACCTTATCCATCCCTGCTCAGTGTGTCTAAGCTCTTGAAGGCAACAAAAACCTAGATGACAGACCGGATACGCGCCACAGACCTTGAGTTTGACACATGTGCCTTAGACAGTTTTGACCAGTTTTATTCGGGCTCCAGTAAACAATATTTGGTTTTGCACATCCAAAAACTTTTTTGAAAAAAATGAGCATAGGTGCACACTGGTGTGGCAGCAACATACATACACATTCCAATATCAGCAGCACACTATAACTAAAGAAACTATCAAAAGGCACATAGGAATTTTTGAAAAAGCATTTCTGCTATTTAGGATACATGAACATTTTTTGAGGTTCTTAGTTCACATTTTTGATCAAAACTGCTTAAGCCCACCTCCCCTCTCTGAGGAAAGCCGAGAGCCGGTGCTTCTGCATCTGGACCTTATCCTGCTCACTGTGTCTAAGCTCTTGAAGGCAACAAAAACCTAGATGACAGGCCGGATTCGTCCCACGGGCCTTGAGTTTGACACATGTGCCTTAAACAGTTTTGACCAGTTTTATTCGAGCTGCAATGACTTGATTATTCAGTCATGATGTAGTTTACAAACAAGATAGATTAAGAAACCCTTTTGTATTCACCCCCATTCTCTTCTATGCAGCATCTTAGTCAGGCTGCTAATGCCCGTGCACCAGTAAATTGCCGTATTTCTATAGATTGGGCATGTTAAAAATAAAGTCAGAATTTGTTGTGGCATATTATTAATCTATGCAAGTCTTATCTGCCTTGAAACAATAATTGTATATGTAAATTCTGTGTTTGCTGGTAAGCAGAGCACTTTTGCAGGCTCTAAGCAAGGAGCTGTCCTTGGTGCAGTAGTGGTGGGTCAGGGGCTGCATACAGAGTGTGCTCAGCGCTGCAGTCAGACACCACACTTCGAGATCTGTGCATTTTAATTTACAAATCAATGGCGAGAGAGCACAGAATCCCAAGGCAGTATGGCTCACGTGTGCAGAATTTTCAGTGCTTTTCCTGCCTTGCCATAGTGATTGCCCCCTTTATTCCATAAGGTTGAACTACATTGCTGCACTATGACTTGTTAGGTTATGCTTATGGTCATGTGTGCATTACAACAGTTAGTCTTTCCATGTGTACAAGTAGAAATGTTAAAAATTATATGAGGAAAGAAAGCCCCTGCAGTATCCCCCGAAAATAAGACATCCCCCGAAAATAAGATGTGGATTTTTGTTCAACAATAAATGTGAATTCTTTTTCATGGAAAAATAAGAAATCCCCTAAAAATAAGTCTTAGCTTGTCTTTAGGAGCAAAAATTAATCTACGACACTGTCTTATTTTTTGGGGAACAGGGTACGTAGGTGAGGATCTCATGACAAAGGGGGAGTAAAGCAGGAAAAAAGAGGGCCCTTTTCCATTAGAACCCCGCTAAGGAGAAGACATTGCCCAACTGCCCTATGTAGCATCCTCCATGTTTTCAGCTTGTTCTAATAACAGCAGCAGTAGAATTAGGAGTCCTTGAAGCCAGATAATAAAGCAGTTTACAGAGGAGTTAATTCAAAGCGGTCATTGAATACATTGAATTTAGGTTTTGGCATGGTAGTTGGGGTTTGGGTGCAGGAACTTAGCCCTTATTTAATTTCCTGTGGGGATGTTTTCTCTCACATATACCACTATTGCCCATTGGCCGTACTTGGTATTGAAGTTCAGTTCCTTTTTCTTGAAAAAACATAAGCTGAGATGCAAGAGATAGTTCATAGGCAGGGTCGGACTGGGGTGCGTAGAGGTCACCGCTGGAGTTACTCATGTTGCTTACAGAGATTCTATAATGAGTCCTTTTTATTATTGTTATCAGTGTTGCTTGAATCTGTCCCTTTTTTGGTTGGACACTGGTTCAACCAAACTTGTGGAAAAATTCTGGTTCGGGAGAATCCAGAACCCACTCTGACTCTAACCCTGGTTTGACTCTTCTGGTTTTGAATGGATTAACTTCCCCGTTCTCTGAAACTTCTGGTCCAGAAGTGTTGTTCCTCAATGTCACTTCTGTCTGACGTCACTTTTATTCAGACGTCACACAGGTAACCATAATGTGGAGATGGGTGTACAATGACATCAGATGAAAGTGCCGGAAAATTAGTAAGTTAAAAAAGCCCCAAACCCAATTTTGGGTCAGGGATATGGTTTTAGTCTTTTTTTTTTTTTTTGCCGAATACAGCCAAAAATCAATTTGGGACAACCCGTATTGATCTGCTTGGATTCAGGTCGAATTTCACTTTGACCTGGAGCACAACATTAGACCTTGGGACATCTGTAAAATGAGGATCATCACTGCTACATTCCGTAGCAGATTTTCTGGATTTCAGAAAACTAGACTACAATTATTACTCATATTTGAGCATATATATACATACTTCCCATCATTCCCACCTCAACTGATAATTCAACAAATTTACAATGTTGGATCAGCCTTATCGTTTTTGCTAAGTAAATAGATATTCCAAGGCCCATTACTGAACGTGACAATTTAATTACTGGTAATGAAGTGTCACCAGAAGAATAGGGTGAAAACAGGGACATTGTATTGATCCTAAGCTATTTGACACTGCACCCTCTTTACAATAAAAATTAACAGCGGTGTTCAGTACAATCAAACCACGTAATCAAAGTGTTTCTTGCTGGTTGGAATTGGTGTGTCAGCCTTGTTATATCACTCATACTGGGAGGCATAGGGAGTATATAGGGAGATGAGATATATGATGCCGTGGAGTAAATGTAGAGATCTACATATTAGCTTAGTCACTTTATGGCGGTGTTTCTCAACTCCAGTCCTCAAGACCCACCAACGGGTCATGTTTTCAGGATCTCCCACTGAA
Source organism: Phyllomedusa bahiana (assembly GCA_025379985.1). Lineage (NCBI taxonomy): Eukaryota > Metazoa > Chordata > Amphibia > Anura > Hylidae > Phyllomedusa > Phyllomedusa bahiana. Next base: position 30,592 of record JAODAL010041662.1, on the reverse strand, counting down.
TGCACTGACGGTAATGATATCACCTGTGGAGAATGCACTGACAATAATGATATCACCTGTGGAGAATGCACTGACAATAATTCTATCACCTGTGGAGAATGCACTGACAATAATTCTATCACCTGTGCAATACTGAGGAAATCCTGAAAACTTGACCTGTTAGTGGGTCTTGAGGACCGGAGTTGAGAAACACTGCTTTGTGGGTACATCCACATTCATGGGAATTGCTATCCACAGAAAATCTTCTGAAAGCCACACATTTTAGTGAAAATATTGGTGTCGATTACCCTGCAAAATACGAGGATTTTAAAAACCAGCTATTCTTACAATAGCAATCCCCTTGGGCATCCATAACATCACTCCAGCAATGATGCGCCAACACATGTGAGCCTGTCACTTGCTGCCGTATTCACTTATCGGCAAGACACGTCATCGCTGGAGCTCAGGGGACCAGTAATCACTGTCTGGGGGACCGGGAAAGCATTTCTATAAGAGGTGCCAGCAGGATGGGAAGGTGAATATAGTGATTTTTTTTTTATTACCCTCTTTTATCGACATCTGTGGAGTTTGTTGTAGATTCACAAGTAATTCACAGGAAAAACTGCAACACTAGGATTGGAAAAATTTACTTCAACAGTAAAGTCAATGGGCAAATCCACATAGAAAGTCTGCAACATTTTGGTCCCATATGAATGTAGCCTGTGCTGGAAAGAAGTGGCCATGCAATTGTCAAAGCCCATTTATTAACTTAAAATGAACAATGAACGATTCAGTGTAGTGGACAAAATGCACTTATCTCCCACTTGACCTTTGAATTGTAGTGTATTATATTCTTGATAATTTTTATCTGCAAACATTTGTCCTGCCATTAAGCACCTAATGGAGCAAAGCACTGCTACAGGACACAGCTTATAGTTATATGCTAATTCTTGATGTAATCAGGCTCAGAAGGTGAACCCCTTTCTAAATGGAAGTCATCACCACAGTTGACAGACCATTGTCGATTCAGCTTCTCACACAAGAAGAAATGCATGTCATTCTGCTCAGGAGGTTGCCATAGGCCAGTGTTCCCCAACTCCAGTCCTCAAGGCCCACCAACAGGTCATGTTTTCCGGATATCCCACAGAATGCACTGACAATCATTAAATCACCTGTGCAATGCTAAGGAAAGCCAGAAAACATGACCTGTTGGTGGGCCTTGAGGACTGGAGTTAGGGAACCCTGCCATAGGCTATGTATATTTAGTGTGTTGCAATAGTATTCATACCTCTTGAACTGTTTTTCATTTTTAAACATTAGATCCAAAAATTTAAATGTATATTATTGATATTTTATGTGAATGAGTCACACAAAGTAGCGAGTATTTGTAGAATGTAAAGGAAATGATATGTGCTTTTCTGAATTTTTGCAAATTAACCCCTTAAGGACCCGGCTTTTTTTGTTTTGTTGACACGTTCGATTTTCTCTCCTCGCCTTCCCAGAGCCATAACTTTTTTATTTTTTAACCTACATAGACATATGAGGGCTTTTATTTTACGGGATAAGATGTACTTTCTAATCGTGTTATTCACTGTACTATAGAATATACTGGGAAACCGCAAAAATTTCCAAGTGGGACAAATTGTGAAATTTTTTTATTTTCGCCATGTTTGCGGGTGTTTTGCTTTTACAGCATCCAATCTTCGGTAAATATAATATGTTTTCTGTATTCCACAGGTTGATACGCATCCGGCAATGCCAAACATGTAGGATTTCCGTTATGTTTTGGTACCGTAGCAAAAATTCCAAACTTTTTCTATTTTTGAAATTTGCACCATGGCGCCATTTTGTGCGACCAATAACTTTTTTGCACTAACACCTACGGACGTCAGTGAGGGGCATTTTTTTGCAGGCTGAAGTGTACTTTTTAACGCTAGCAGTTTGGAATGCATGCGACTTTTTTTGATCACTTTTATTTCAATTTTTTAAGTGATGTAAAATGACCAAAAAATGCAATTTTGGCATTTGGAATTTTTTTTCTTCCCCAGTGTTCAGCATATGGGATAAATGATGTTATATTTTTATAGATTGGACTTTTTCGGACGCGGCGATACCAAATATGTGTAACTTTTGTTATTTTATTTTTTTTATTTGTAAAATGGGGAAAGAGGGGTGATTTGAACTTTTAATACTTTTTTTGTACTTTAAAACTTTATTTCTTTTTTTTTACTGTAACATTGAGTCCATCTAGGGTGCTTGATCACTAGGTGGCGCGATTGTTAATGCAGTCTAATGCATTGCATAGACAATGCATTAAATTGTACCTAGATGGCGGTTTCCCCACTTCCTGTCTGCGGCCGGAAGTGGGGCAAACCAAGACATGGCAGTGACGGGAGTGGTCACAGTGCTCCCCGCTGCCATGGCAGGGCATCAGATCGCTGCATGTATGCTGCGGCGATGCCGATCGCCCTGAAGATCGTTGCGCGGCATCGATCTTCATTCAATCAGACGCCGCGGCCATCTTTGCCGCGGCATCTGAAGGGTTAAACAGCACGGGCATGCAACACTGCCCGTTTGCGCTGTAACGGGCGGGTGTTAGCAGCGATTAGGGGCTGTGTGGCAGGGTCGCGGAGCGATCCCCCTGCAAAGTCCCTTGGGGACCCTGGAACGTATGAGTATGTTAAAGACTGAAGGGGTAAAAGACGTGCATGTGTATTCAGCCCCCCTGCGTCAATACCTTTAGGACCACCTTTAACTGCAAAAACAGGGAGGGATTTCTCTATCAGCTTTGCACATCTAGAGGCTGGAATTTTTGCCCATTCTTCTTTGCAAAGGAGCTGTAGCTCAGTCAGATTGGTTGGTGAATGTTTGTGAACATCAATTTTCAAGTCATGCCACAGATTTTCAATGGGACTTAGGTTTTCACTTTGATTGGAAACTGTGGACAGATGCTTCCACCAGAATTGTGGATCTCTTTAGCTCTTCCAGAGTGACCCTGGACCTCTTTGCTGCTTCTCTAAGTAGTGTTTTCTCTGACTGGGCTGCCAGTTTAGGTGGATGGTAATGTCTTGATAGGTTAGCTTTTGTGCCATACTCCTTATATTTATGGATGATGGATTAAAAAGTGCTCCATGAGATGTTCAGAGCTTGGGCTGCTATTTCAAAACCTAAATCTGCAATGTCCTTTGCCACAACTTTATCCCTGAGTTGTCTGGTGTGTTCCTTGATTTTCATGATGCTGTTTGTTTACTAATAGTCTTCAATAAACTTCAGAGGCCTTCACAAAACACCTTTAGTTATACTGAAAATAAATAATAAATTACAAATGTACTCTATGTATTAATGAGGTGACTTCTAAAGGCAGTTGATCACACTAGGGGTATCAGAGTGCAAGGAGCTGAATACATGTGCACAATACACAAGTTATTTAATTTGTAAAAAAAATGGTTGTGCCCTGCATCAATCTTTAAACATTGATGGAGCCAGAAGGACATAAACAAGATAGTCCTATAATTATTCATGTTTCTTTGTTTTCTTTACACTTTCATATTTATATATTTGGCGCCACAACATCAGAGATAAAAAAAAATATTAATATGTTTCTCCAATTATATCCCTACACCCAATAAACAGTCTAAGGTCTCAGCATTTGTCTTTACAGGATATCTCTTAGTGTCAGAGACAATCATAATTACATTTCACTATATAATCCCACTTCTGACATTAAGTGAAAAGGGATAGTAAAATAAAAAAAACACATGAAACACTAAGCTTTTTTCTTGTGTGATCCAGGGTTTTGCTAGCAGTAGCTTCTTCTGTGGTATGTGGCACTGTATGTTGGTCATTCATAGAACCATTTTATGTGACATATGCATACTCAAATACACCAGATCAAGAGCCATTATATTATCAACTCTGGAGAGGAGACTTGACAGACATTTTCTTAGTGAGACAATGTCCTTGGGATTATAATATATGGAAGTGCAACTCTGACGGGTAGTAAATATGTTGCTTACACTTAAGTGTTTCAGAACTCCATTCCATGGTATAGAAGGAAACTTGAGATGAGCGAGCAGTAAAAAGTTCTAGTTCAATTAGAACATCGAACTTTAATGTGTTCGGTTCGAGGTACTATTAGAACTAGAACTCGAACCCCATTAAAGTCAATGGGAGAAGATGTTCTGGTTAATTTTTATACCTATACAGGGGATGAGAAGCTGTAATTATCATCCGTAACAGTAAACTGGATACGTGGAACAACTTAGTAAAGAAAATTTTACTCCAAGAGTGACAGAAAAAAATTGAGAGGCTAAAATACTTCATTCCTTTCAATGGCTAACTGAAAAGATGAGGACAGCTTGCAAGCAGGGGTGTAGCTATAGGAGGTGCAGAAGTAGCAGCTGCTACGGGGCTCTGCATCCTGAGGGGGCCCAAAAGCCTCTTTGATACATAGGAGATTTGGTGATGGTGTGTTGTACAATTACTGAATCCCCAAAACTGCAAAAACTGAACTTTTGGGCACTGAGTATGATTGAGAAAATCCAAACACTCTGTATAATATACATCCAGGTATATAAGAGTTAGATGTTATGTGAGCCTGCAAATGTCTCCAAATAACAGCTTCTGGGTGTGGGAAAGATGCAGCCAGCAATACCAAACTCCCTAACTATTGCTGTCTATGGAGAGGAAAATGCTATCTAACTAACGTTCACAAGGCAATACAGTGAAATAGATATAACATGGTCATGTGATTTTAGCAGCCAATGAGATGACGTTCTTGACACTTCTGTGCTCTGCACTGATTGGATGGCTGCCAAAAGTGCAGAAAGCCGCTGAAAACTGAAAATTGCTTGTCAAACTAGATCTAGAACATTACTCAAACGAACAGTAAGGCCTCGTTCACACGGCTTATTTCAGAACGTATTTACAACGGATTTCCGATGTAAATACGTTCTGAAATCAGTTGAAAATCAGTTGCAAATAAGTGTCACTAAGTGTGGCACGTATTTGTAACTGATTTCCCGTCGGATTCACCCTCTACCATCATGGGAGGTGGTGAATCCGGCCGGTCATAAGTGACAGGGGAATTGTTTTTCCGTCCGGATGGCCGTCGTTCAATCCGCTGGCGGCAATCCGGAACGGAATTATGCTCGTGTGAACGACGAGCCGTATATTCTATTGAAATCAATAGAAAATAGGCTGTGACTTATTTCGGACGGATTTTCCGACGGATTGACTATCGTCAATCCGTCGGCAAATACGAGGCGAAATAAGACGTGTGAACGAGGCCTAAAATGTTCGGTTCGAGTTCTAAAAATTCGAGAAGTTCTACTAGAACTTGACTTTTCTAGAACAGTTCGATGAACACTGAAGGAAACAAATCTCCAGTCTAGCTTTATTTTATACGCTACTGATAAAACCACAAGGTCATTTCCTGGCATAAAGAATTACTGATAAAACCGAGGTTGAACAGCGAGTGCTCATGAAAATGGAATTATGCTAAACGTACAGTACATGAGAATAACTCTGATGTAGGAAATATATACTCAAGCATAAACAAGTCATATATTCTGTGATGTAGGCACAATTGGCAGCAATGGAGAAAATGATGAAAAGGGGACGTATAAAACACAACTACAACTAAGGAGCCATAATAGTAAAAATGCTGTATAAAGGAAATGCTAGTTTCCTAATATGTTCTACCAGCTAAAGCTATACTTAATAACCAATGAGTACACATAAAAAAACCGCCTGTCTGTTAAAGTGGCCAAACACATTAGACATAGGTCATCCAAACCTTTTGATCTTAGTGGGATGGCTGACCATCTGATGAGCAAGCGATGTTCTCCACATATGTCAGGGTAAAAAGGACTGAGAGTGTTGTATTTAAATGCATTTAATCCTTGTTCTCAAGAGAGATATGTCGCCGCCAGAAGTCTCTGGCAACAGCTTCACCGTCTCTTCCCACTGACAACACATTAACGATTCCTCAAACCAGGTGTGTGTAGGTTTTTGATTAAAAAATGAGTCAACTGAAAGAGCATTCAGCATGACTTACATGTGGCCATATTGAAAGGGAATGGCTACACGGAGGTCAGATTCGCACTGAGTAGTTTTTGGTGTGTTTTTTGTTAGCCAAAATCTTACGTGCATCTTTAAAGAGAGGAAAAGTCTATTTTTATACGACCTTCTATGGTGACTTGTAAAAATGACTATGAATTTCATGCATTTTTTACTATAATTTTTGGTGAGCCCTTTCTTTATTTAGATAGTTTTTAACATGCATTGAGGATGAATTAAACAGAAATTTTAAGGGGTATTCCCATCTGGTTGTTTTATCTTTTCTATTGGTCCATTGGGACCATTGTTCTTATTGCCCTGCACCTTTTGGGCTGTACACATATTCCTGATTGACATTGCATGCAAACGGTGGTCTGGGGACATCATTACATCACTTTCCTCAATGTATGTGAACTGTCAAAACCCTGGTGAGAGTTCAACAGTTACTAGGGTTGCCATCTTTTTTACCATCACAATAACCGGTAGTCTACGGCAGTGAAGGGGTTCAAGAAAGAATGCTTGGTGGTATAGGGTAGTAATGGGGTTAATCTATGGATCCATGGTGGTCTAGGGCAGTGAAGGGGTTAATGCAACAATATCTGGTGTAGAGCAGTGAAGGGGTTAATGTTATATACTTTGGGTTTTGTGGTTACTCCAAAGCTCATTAGCTTCCTCAGGGGAGCTGATGATGCACCTGTCCAAATCTGCTTAGTTACCAAATATGGACAGTAACATCATCAGAGCTGTTATTAAGGAAGCCAAAAGTTGTTCTTATTGTTTTTGACAGTTCTGATACTGCTGAAAATGACCCAAAATACATTTTATGTGTCGGGTGACTGCCAAAATATGCCAATGAAGTTCTATATAGTTGGATAGGTTCCTTACTTTCCTCTGAGGAATAGATTGGGAGTTCTGATTTATATTTCCGACAGATAGAAATACATCTGGGCCAGGGGTTTACAGACCAGGTGGCAACAGCTATGTGCTTTCCACATCTCTATGGAACAGTTCCAGGGTTACTTTGCATGTCCTTGAACTGTCCTATAGCCCTCAGATGAGCTGCAGGGAGGTGTCCAGGCAAGGGGCTATTGCGCATACTCAAGCTCTCACAATCCCAGTCCTCGTCAATAAAAATGAAGAGACGGTGGAGCAAGCATGTCCACTTCTTCTAGATCACAGCAGTAGTCGCCTCTAGAAAAAGAGCTTTAAACAATGTAAGGGACCAATGAAAAATCTCTAGGGAATGGCAATTGCTGAAAATAACATATGTTGGGTGAGTTTAATATTATGATATTAGACTAGATTAATGAGAGGGGAATAACACTTTAAAGGGGTTTTGCCACAATCCCATTTCATACCTCCTGTATCCAGCTCTTCAGCTATGTGAGCTCAGAAGGGGGCGTGTGTGATTTGTTTGAATTGCATATCATGTGACCCAGCAGGATGACATCACCAGACCTTTCCTCACTCTACTCAAAGAAAGTTCTGTTTATGTAAGCTTTGAATAGATACTTTATAGCTCAGAGGTAAATGTTTTGCCTCCGGGCACAAGGGTCCTAGGTTCAAATCCCTGCAGGAACCAAACCTGTGGATTTTTTTTTCTTTATCAATGCACAGATCTGATAGAGGTTTCTTTTTGTTTAATTTATTTGCACTGTTTGACTAATTACTAAGGAGTACAGAGGACAGAAGTAGAGTGACAGCACCTGGGGTTTGAACACTCAGTATCTTCCTGGGAGGAGAGGTTATGTCTGGGCATGTGCGACCAGGACTGAGGAGCTCACAGCCCTGGTCATATCCCTTGGAGACGAGCTGTAAACAGTGGATCACTAAAGGAGCAGCTAAAGCAAAAACGGTGCAGAATTTTTTATAATGATGAATGGTGAAAATGTTTATTATTTAATTTGCAAGCTTCCCACGTCAATTTTACTTCGTGGCAAAACCCCTTAAAGTCTTTAATAAGACATTATCAAAACAAGCATAATATCAGAAAGTTCTGGCTGGTAATGAGCATTTCAGCCAATCCGGTCACATTGTCAAGACAAATTCTAATTTAAATGGAAGTTTTCCATTTCTACTCCTGAAAAGTCAGTGTTTTCAGACGCATCTGCCTTTGATCAGAAGAGATTTATTAATCGATATGCTGAAGCCGTTCATGTTGCTTGGATTTTTTTCTGCCTTATTTAAACTAAAGGTTTTGAATCTTGCTGTTTCATCTTGGAAAAGGCATTTGCTGTGCAATTTCTTAGGAAAAAGATGTGGGTAAATGCTGTTGTCTTAAAAATTATTTAGTGTCATGTCACATTGTCTAGTTTTTACAATCCATTTTTTAGAAAGGTTCTCGCGAAATTAACTGATCATAGAGTGCTCCACTGCCAGGACCCCAATGATCAGATCAGCTGTGATCAGCACAGATTCTTGATAGCGAGTATTCACTTCCTCTACAGCGCCACCATAGGGGAAATGAAGCATTACATGGTGCTCATTGAAATCAACAGGAAACAACATGCTTGTTCCCCTAGAGCACAGGTGTCAAATTGCGGCCCTCCAGCTGTTGGGAAACTACAACTCCCATCATGCCCACTGCTATAGATTATACAAATTCATGATGGGAGTTGTAGTTTCCTAACAGCTGGAGGGCCACAGTTTGACACCCCTGCCCTAGAGAGAGAGAGATGCTCCTTGCGTCTGCTCTTGCTAATTGATGGAGGGCCTGAACAACAAGGCTCTAATAGATTGTTTGAAATTGTTTTTCTAAACTAGATAAGCCTTTTAAGGAACATTTTATGTTATTAGGAAAATATTTCACTACAGTGGATGCAAGGTTTTTCTCCCAAAAAGGGAAATTTGCTTAGTGTGGCACTTACAGGATGACATTAACTGGCACTTAATAACTATGAGATCCTTCCTATAATTGAAATCAGCTCTCCATGCAAAGACCTTGATAAATTTATGGTGGTCTAGTGCTTGTATATAGCAGCCAATCTGTAAAAGCAAATCTGCAATCATAAGCTTTGGGGAAGAACCAAAAAGCACCATACATCTCTACTGAGGGGAATGGGTTAGGACATTGTGCAGGGACCCAGAAGCCTGATTAATTATTTCTTCAACCCTAATCCAGCTACAGGGATTATTGACACTCATAGCCTGTTTTTAGTCAGTTTGTGGCAGGAGACAGATCAAAAATAGCAAAAACAAATTGTAATACTTAAAGGGGTTGTCTCATCTCAAAGTTTCATAGGATCCATGAATGAAATAATGCTGCTTTGCTCTGTCACTTCCTGGTCAAGCTGTCTGTAATTAGCATATGAGCTCTGTGTATTCAGACCTCTGCTAATTAGATAAATCTCATGCTGCCTGGACCAGGGAAGCTTCTGAGGTAAAGTAAACAGCAGTAATTACTGGCTTTTGTCTGAAAGATCAGATAAACAAGCTCTCACTGTCCGGAGTTCTGTGCTGCCTTGACCTGTGTGATGTCACTCCCTGATATCAGATAGAACAAACAGCAGGGGGGGAGTACACAGGTCGGTCACTTGGGGAACCAGAGAGAGCAAAAGCCTTTTAAAGGGGTTTTCTCACTACAAAAATTAGCTTTCAACATAAAGGGACAGTTAAATGAAGACTTTTTAAAATACATTGGTCAATAGATTTTTCTTTAGTTATGAGATAAGAGCATTTTTATGTGCTCTGAAGTGCACATAGGTCTCTATGGTTACCTGCATACTAGCCGGACGTCTGTAAACTGAGTAGCTGAGAGCAGAGAGCAGGGGGTGATGTCAACCCACTGAAGGACTGAGATCAAAGCAAACTAATTATAGCTAACAAGATTAGCGTCGCCAAACAAAAGGTACAAGTGCTTTGAGGACTGAAAAGCATGGCTTTATCTGTAATCTTGTTAGAGATAACAATCTCCTGAACTGTCAGAGTAAAGGCTCACTATAAGTTGAATATGATAATCACTGATGTAAAACCACCCACAGCATGGGGAGAAAGAGTAAATGCAAAATTGCTAAAACTCAGTGAAACAGCATGGTGAGAAAACCCCTGTAGTAGTAAGACAACACTTAATGGGGTTGTCTCACTGCATCTTACCTCAGTCCGGCTTTCTTGGTTTCATTTTGAATTCAGGGACATGTTTACAGGCTTCTACTAGGCTGCAGTAGAAGCCAGGTCTGTAGCTATAGCAACCAGTGCTGGCAGCCTATCATGAAAGATCAAACAGGTCTGTAGCTATAGCGACCTGAGGAGATGATGCAGCCCATACAAAAGGGGATATCTAGGAATAGGTAGGACATTGTTAATGGACACATATTGCAAAGTGACGTGTTTTTGCAAGATCTTTAACATAAAAAGTAATTGTTGTAGTGAGACAACCCCTTTAAGCTCTTAGATATAAACTATATAAACTTTCAACATAATAGCAAGGAACATGACCCATATTGTGTAACAAGCAGATGATATAATAAAGGTTCAATAAAGCACCATTATTGAACAATAAAATAACCACGTCACTTCCACTAAAGTTTAATCTATTCCGTAAAACAAGAGGTACCTGCTACTTTATATATATTAATAGCGAAATATCATTAGAGCACAACTGAGAACATCCCTCAGGAAGGAAACTTCATTTTCCGTAACACGTAGGAGGATCAGTTGGTGCTGGTGAGCTCCTGTCGCTTGCCTTGGTGGCATCTGCACGTGGAGCTGAACACTGCTGGTCCGGGCGACCATTTACTCTCTCGTGCTTGTCTAGTGTTTTAGGTGTGCGGTAGATTGAGCACACTTCTCATTTTAGTAGTATCTCTAATCTCAAGTAGCAGGTATTCCTTGTTTTACTGATTATATTGAACTTTAGTCATATTGGTGGAGTGATTGTATTGTTCAGTGATGGTGCTTTATTGGAAGTCCTGGGAAATATAATCCGTGTCTTATGATACTTAAAACCAATGGACACATTTGATATATTGGAGTGTTTTATTAGCCGATTATATCGTCTGCTTCTTACACTATACGGGTCATGTTCTTTGCTATTATGTTGATGGTGTGTATATAGTTTATATCTATGTTGTCTTACTGTTGTGTTTTTTCTTTGCTTTCGGGGAGTGCATTAATCCCCATACACACAGCGGCCTAGATGTAGTGTTTGGGAGACGCTAGTGCTTATCCTTGAGTTTGTAAATTGCAATACAGGCAGTCCCCGACTTACAACGTTCCGACTTACATCTGTCCCCTAGTTACAAACAGAGACTTATGGGGCATGCTGGCACTTGTAGTTCCATGTTCCACAGCAAATAGTAGCTGTGGAACTCCAGTTCCAGCAGGCCCCAGCAGCACATGAGGTGAGAATGAGGTGAAATCTTCCTAACAGCAAAACAAATGTATAAGCCCTTCCCTGCACTATCCAAAAGAAACCTTTTGTGCTGGAATTACATTGAATAAATATACTTGTTCTGACTTACATACAAATTCAACTTAAAGGGGTTTTATCATTACATTAAATGGTCTTCAGAATAAGGGGACAGTGAAAACAAGCAATACAAGCATGCAATTGGATGTCATTTGCAAAGCTGTCTTGTTTTCACGGTCTCCCTTATCTTTGTTTTCTAGAAACACTGTTCCCCAGTGTCGATCGGATCTCACCTCCTTTCATTTCATTGGCTGACGGCTCTACTAATTTACATTCTATTCGGCCCCCGGTCGTATTCATGGGAGCGTGCATTGCTGCCTCTCTCACTCAGAATAAGGGGCCGGCAACATTTCAATCTGCACAGCCAACAGCTGCTTCTACAATCAGTAAACAGCAGAATTGTGCTCGGTGCCTAATGCTGCTGCGTGTAAATATAGAAAGGAGACAGATCTGTGCTGCTCTGAATGAGTTCATAGAAGACTGGATTCAACTGTAACAAACCTCCAGCTGTGAGAGGAGAAGAGATCAGTGCTCTGAGTTCATAGAAGACTGTCTAGACTGAATGCAGGGTGTGCTGTGTAAACAAACAGCTTTTACAAAATAAGACTGCATAGGGAGAGGAACGACACAGTGACATGTGGACTCAGACAGAGAGATGGGGAAGAACACACTGACTCGGGAGCGAGCATGAACAGTGAAGGGGGGATGATGTCATTCCCTTCAGTTAAGAAACACCCAGCTGGGAGGGGAAGAAACGCCCCTTGATTTGAGGAGCTAGGAAACTGAAAGCACAATGAAACACAAGAACTGATGAAGCAATAAATCCCCTTTAAGAACAAACCTACAGTCCCTTTCCTAACCCAGGGACTGCCTGTACTTGGGCAATTAAATAACCTTTTGGTATTGCATATTGTCAGTTCTGTGGTGTACCTCACAGCATCCTGTATCCAAGAATGAAAATCATCATTTGCATTTGTCCTCTTTGTGAGACCATATTCAGACTTCTAGGATTGTGTTTCTAAATCCTGAATTTAACTATAAATGGGGTATTTTATACAGTTCATGTTCATCATTGCTGCCGATTCTAAATAGGAAAGCTGCAGACTGGCTCTTTCGAATGGAAATGGGACGAGTTCATGTGCAGATTTGTTACCACTCAAGTTTCAGCCTTGGATCTCTGCCCCAGATTCTTGGAAAATATGAATCTTGCTGGTTGTGAAAATAGTTTTCGGATTTCCTGCCAGCCCAATACATTAACTGTATTGGAATTCGATGGGAATTCGGCAGAAGATACAGCAAGTTTTAAAATTGGACGGAATTCGTTGGATTTCAAAACTGGCTGGAATAAATTCCTGTTGTGTAGACTACAGCTCAGATTTTATATTGCGGTCTATGGAACACTGGTGACAGTCAAATTTTCAGCGGATACTAAATACTGAATCTGTCGTACATCCGATCAAAAAACAGTGCTGTGTGGACATCGGCTTAGAAGGTCCGGACACCCCCCACATCACCACTTTCAGATGGAATGAATTCTGTCGCATCTGCTTGGACCGGGAGGACTCTATCTAGGGTCTACCCCATTTTTTTGCTATGATTGAAGATCCCCTGAGAAACCGCTTGTATGATAGGGGAGAAAAGCGTCAGGATACATTGGCCCTGTGTTTCATCTAAAAAATCAGTATTACGAGCAGCTAAGTGTTATATATATATATAATATATATATATATATATATATATATATATATATATAATATAATATGGTATTTTTCCTCATCGTTTTGTTTTGTTTAACTCCTTAACGAACCGCGCACCGTCTTTTGATGGCGGCCGGTGAGGGTCATTTGTCTGCAGCAATGTCTTTAGGCGTCGCTGCAGACATCGGAGTTTGCGGCGCCGCAGCTGCGCTGGGATCGGGGCGTACACACCCCCCGATCCCAAGCATGTCCTGCAGCCCCGGGAAGGGCGGGGGAAACCTCCGCAACCCAGCTTTAACCCTTTGTTTGGGGGGGGGTTGCGTTACCGGGGCACGCAATAAAAGGGGTTTTTCCCCTGCCTGCCCCGGGTGACGGAACAACCTGCCCCCCAACAGGCCCAGGGAATAGCTCCACAACACCCTGGGGACCTAGAGTGGCCCCCGGAGCGTCTTGTATGAAGCCAGTGACCGGGGACCACACGTGGGGCGTCCAGACACTTCCTTGTCAAAGGAACGATTAGAATGTATTAGCATATATAATATCTAATACATTACAAGTGAAAAAAAAAAAAAAAAAAAAAGTAAAACATTTCTCCCTTCAGGGGGTTTAAAAAAAAAATAAAAAAAAAAACAAAAAATTGGGAAAAAAAATTAAAAAATAAAAAAAATAAAATTTTTTAAAAAATATTTATTTTACACCACAAAAAAACCCCTCACAAAAATTTCCCCGGCCAAAAAACCAGAAAATCTAACAAATTAATTTGGAAATTTTAATTTAAAAAAAAATAAAAATAAAAAAAAAAAATCGGCAAATTTTTTTAAAAAGTAACCATTCCCCCAAAATACAATTTTGCCAAAAAGGGGGCCCTTTTCACCCAAACGCGTTTTTGAAAAAAAAAAAGAAAACCGCCAAACGCAAGGGGGGGCAAAAACTAAAAAAAAAAAATTCTGGTCATTAACTACTTTTTCAGGCTTTTTCGGTTTAAGGGGTTAATAGGGGTGTAAGGGGTAGCCTCCAGTTGGAGGGGGGCGTCCCTTTTGTGATGAACACTCTGCCCTTTTTTTGAGGTATGGAATAGGGCAAGGAAGGGAAATTATTTATTCTAGTTTAAAAAAAAAATCTTTTGGTTCCTCTCCCCACAGTAGGGACAGTAAATGAGCAATCTAACTGTTTTTTGAAATTTTTTTGGGGTATATATATTATTTTGATATAAAACCCCCTTTTTTATGAGGAAGTTTAAAATTAAGATGTGATTAAAACCCGTGTTGTATACTCTTTTTTCGGTTTCTCTTTGTTTAGTAGTTTTCCCCTTTATTCTTTTTCGTAAAAAAATAAAAATTATTTTTAAAAAACCCCTTTTTTTCATAAAACTTAAAATTTTTTAATTTTTTTCAACCGCAAGAATTTTTGGGAATCTGTTTTTGGGGTAAAATCCTGAAATTTCAGGGCTTTTTTTAGCATTTACGAACCAACACCAACAAAATAAAAATTTCCGCGCATGCGCAGCTCCCCTTCTCATCTTTGGAGTTCCAAAAACAAACAAGTTCTTTGTCGTATCGGAATTCCCATCAACGAAGGGGGACTGCTGCTTTTTTTGCCGGAAACACACCCCTGTGTGTTGTGCATTCTTGGTTCACAGCATAAACCTGGGGTAACACAGGTTCTGAAATACTTCCTACCAAAGTGCCCAGGAGAACGCTGTAATGTTGTATTGCAGGGCTGCAATTCCTCTCATCCTTTTTAGCACATATACAGCGTCTTGTTCCTGAGACATATATTCCTAGATATTAGTGATAGAAATAGATTCTCCACCTCTTTTTCCAGTCTGGACGAGTCCACTTAATCAGAGAACTTGTGACCTTGTTTGCATTGTTTCCAGTTCATTATTGCCTTGGATCTCCTATGCAGCCCCCCACATAGAGACTTGTTTTTTTGTTTTCAGACCCTTTCAACCCTCCGGGCGAAGGGCCCCCCTTTGCAATTGTCTGTAAAATAATTTTTTCAATTTTTTGGGGTCACGTCCCAGTTGGAAGGACATCGTTTCAATATCTACCCCTTTTGTGTGCTAAAAAATTAAATTTTTTTGTCCTTAAAAAAATTCCCCATTTGGTCCAAATTTCTGTCTCCAGGCTCGCTGAACCAATGTGAAACGATTGGGGTAATTATTTTAGAAGGTTTATATTTTTGTTCTGTGCTCTGCATCCTCAAAACCTAGCTGTGTTTTCACATGGGTAAGCTCCAGGTTACACGCTATGGGGCCTGGGGGAAAGTGACCGTGTCATTGCGGTCTCTGCCACTAAATTCAGCAGGATACCTGCTACAAACTCCCACCGAAAAACCGGGGATCGGTTTTGGGGGAAAGGGAAACTTGTTGGTGTCAGTAGGTTTACTGACACAGGTACTAGAAGGCGCCTTGAAGCCAGGTATGGGTTTCCTTTCCGGGACGTCTAGCTTTGGGGGGGGAGGCTGTCCCAAACGCCCCGGGCCGGGTTTTTGGGCCAGCCCCCTGGAGGGTAAAAAAGGCTGGGCCTGCGGTCTAAGGGGCAGGTCTGCTAGCGGGCATGCAAGTTTATTTTGGGAAGGGGAGGTTCTGGCCCCCGGGAGGCTTAGAGAAGCCAACTTAGGTTTTTTGGAGGGGGGGCGTGCAGTAGGCACAGACCCCGGGTATTTAGAGTTATCTCTTATAAGTTTAGTTATTTGGGCCCGACGCGGGGGGTTTTTTATTTTCGTTTTGAATGCTGTAAACCCGTGCAAAATAAAAAAAGGGGTGAAAGCAAAAGAAGCTTTGTCATGGCCATTCGCTACCCAAAAAGTGGTCCTAAGGAAGGACCCTTGGCCGGTCCAAGATGGCAGCCAGATGAGAGTAAGTCCTTACAGGCCAAACAACAAGAGATCACTGAAATAAAAGGGGCATATTGCCATCGACAAATGGAAAAAATGATGTAGATCATATTGTGTTTTCCTATGGGGCTCTATGATTATTGTAGCCATGGGGCTATATGGTTACCGTTGCTTTGTGCTTTATCCCTCCTCTGCATAATGCATTGTATCTGTATGTGACATCAGTATATTTTTTTATTTCTATGCTGTATTTATAGTAATTCATATGATTTTTCATTGTTTTCCCTTTTTATGTTCTTTTTCTTTACTTTCTTCTGCCTATCTCATCACAAGTATTATACATCACGTGTACATTTCCAATCTCCCGTGTTCTTCTTTTGTAGGGACAATCCCTACTTTTGCTCCAAATTCCATATCCCTCAACACTCCTTAACCCCTTCCTGACAAAGCCTTTTTTTTGTCACAATCGTTTTTCCCTCGCAGCCTTCCCAGAGCCATAACTTTTTTATTTTTCCACCGACCTACACCAATAAGGGCTTTTATTTTGCAGGATAAGATGCACTTTCTAATGGAGTTATTAATTTTACCATAGAGTATACTGGAAAACCGCAAAAAAATGAAAAAAATTGAAAAAAAATTACTTGCCCATGTTTTTCGGAATTTTTTGTTTCATTGTCTGTAAAAAAATTTTTCTCTATTCTAAGTTTTTTATGATCCAGAAACCCGAACTTGGGTTTTTTGTTATGTTTTGGTATCGTAAAAAAAAATTCCAAACATTTTCAATTTTTGAAATCTGCCAGGGAGCGCCATTTTCTGCGACCAATAACTTTTTTTGTACGAACACCTACAGACTTGAGTGAGGCGGCAATATTTGCAGGCTTAAGTGTACCTTTTTATTGCTAGCAGTTTTGGAAAAAACAACTTTTTTGATTAAAATTTTTTAAAAATTTTTTAGAGATGTGAAAAAAACCAAAAAAAATTCATTTTTGGCATTTGGAAATTTTTTTCTTCTACTGTATCAAGCCTGGGGGAAATTATTTAAAATTTTTAATAGTTTTGGGGACATTTTTTTGGGGTTGGCAACCAAATTGTGTATATTTTTTTAAATTTTTTTAAAAGGAAAAGGGGGATTTTAACTTTAAAAAATTTTTTTTTCATTTTTTAAACTTTAAAAAAAAATTTTTTTTTCTTTTCTTTTAGTCCCCCTAGGGGACCTCACCACAAAAGGGGCCTAACCTTAAAACAGCAAAAAAGGGAAATTCCTGATATGCCCCCCTTGCGAGGGCACACCCGCTAGTGTCAAACCGCTGTTTTCCCCCGCCGGGGCCCCTTATTTGTAAATGCAGCAGTTTTAAAAAAAACCCCTCAAATCTTTTTCATGAAGTGTTTCCCCCCCCACCAAAGGCACCCCCCACGACAATTTTTTCACATGTTTCTACTTAATCAAAGAATAATTCAGTTGAGGGGGGGCGGGGGGTAGCCTCAATGGGCGGGGTTTTAAAAAAACTTTACTCTTTGAAGACCCCTTCCTGGGGAAAACTGCAGATTTGAGCATTAAATACACGAAAACTACAGCATCTTACAGAATAAGGGACACAGCCTGAAAACACAGGTCCGACACCAGCTTTTTCGCCTACAGGGAGGATAATCTAAGGAAAAATTTCTCTTTAATGCATTGTAATACAAAGCATTAGGAAGTACACAGGCACCATCGCACGTTTGCCACTGGATGGTTTGTAATTAGTAAT
This sequence comes from Phyllomedusa bahiana, assembly GCA_025379985.1. Lineage (NCBI taxonomy): Eukaryota > Metazoa > Chordata > Amphibia > Anura > Hylidae > Phyllomedusa > Phyllomedusa bahiana. The sequence continues at coordinate 12,860 of JAODAL010041662.1, read as the reverse complement.
TTGGGGCCAATGTTGGGGAAAGGTTTAAATTTTCTCTCATTTTTTTTACTTAAAAAGGGCTTTTAAACATTAGGAAAACTTAAAGAAGACTATTTCCCCCAAAACATCGTTGTTTTGATTTTGCTTTGGTTAGGAGATGAAGAAGATTTGATCTCCTCTTAGAGTCCACAGGTTTCTCCGGTTGACCACCTATCCCCACCTCTTTCTCCTCTGTCTCTTATCTGATTGATCCAAGCTGCTGTCAGTCAATCAGTTCGACCATAGTGAATCACTCACTTATTTTTAGCAACAGAGTTTATTTACCTAAGTAAATGAAAAACTTTCACTTTTGAGAGCTCTATAACCAATAATTTCCATTTAAAATCTCTGCAGTCACCCCCAAATGTAACAGGGAAAACTAGGAAAAAAAGCAAGCTATATTCCCAATCACGCTAAAACCACCCCCAGCCGACCAGGAAAAAGTCCTAAAGATGGCTGTGGTTCTGTGACACTGCATGGTAAGAAAACCCCTTTAAAGTTTAAGTTTTTGAATTTTGAAAATCTCTGATTATACCTGACTTTGCAAAAAGTAATAAAATGCCTTACAAATTCTCTCTTATTATTCTGGCATTTGTTAAATATAAATAATTTTGGTTCCTAATTGACCTAAAACGGGGAAGGTTTACATGCATTTGTGTCTTTCTATATAGTATGTAAACTGGTTTCAACTGTAAATATGTTGTAGCTTAATATGCAGTTTGGAACCAGTGAGATGCATTTTTGGGACGTCATGGTAAGTTTGTTTATATCACATAATTTCTTGCAGTTTGAAACAATAAAAATGTCTATAATCAGAAGATTTAGTGCTAATTTGTAAATAAAAAAAAACAAATAGATATATAGTACATGAAAAAAGCAAAAAGTGTGCTGCTTTGACCAATCAAAATGACTGGTATGACACCACTGTTTACATTATACCTGTACTGTGACATCTTTGTATACATTCTACATATACTAAGTCATTACTGTGTACGTCATCCCTGTACTATGACATCACTATGTGCATTGTCCCCATGCTATGACATCACTTTATACTTTATTTTATGCCTGTATTGTGTCATCATTGTGTCTATAATGGCTGTTCTTCAATTCTTTGTGTGTATTCTCCTACTATTATGACATGACTGTGTGCATTATACATGTATTATGACATCACTGTGTACATTATCCTTGTAATGTGACATCACAGTGTGTATTAAACATGTATTATGACATTACTGTATATATTATCCCTGTACTATGACATCACTGTGTCCATTATACATGTATTATGACATCACTGTATATATTATCCCTGTACTACGACATCACTGTGTCCATTATACATCTATTATGACATCACTGTGTACATTATCCCTGTACTATGATATCACTGTGTCCATTATATGTGTATTATGACATCACTGTGTACATTATCCATGTACTGTGACATCACTGTGTACATTATACATGTATTATGACATCACTATACATTATCCCTGTGCTATGACATCACTGTGAGCATTATACATGTATTATAACATCGCCGTGTACATTATCCTTGTACTGTGACATCACTCTGTGCATTATCCCTGTATTATGACATCACTGTATACATTAGCCCTGTATTATGACATCACTGTGTGCATTATACATGCATTATGACATCACTGTGTACATTATTCCTGTACTTTGACATCACTGTGTGCATTATACATGCATTATGACATCACTGTGTACATTATTCCTGTACTATGACATCACTGTGTGCATTATACATGCATTATGACATCACTGTGTACATTATTCCTGTACTATGATATCACTGTGTGCATTATATGTGTATTATGACATCACTGTGTACATTATTCCTGTACTATGACATCACTGTGTGCATTATACATGCATTATGACATCACTGTGTACATTATTCCTGTACTATGACATCACTGTGTGCATTATACATGCATTATGACATCACTGTGTACATTATTCCTGTACTATGACATCACTGTGTGCATTATACATGCATTATGACATCACTGTGTACATTATTCCTGTACTATGACATCACTGTGTGCATTATACATGCATTATGACATCACTGTGTACATTATTCCTGTACTATGACATCACTTTCTGCATTATGAAGACCATAATAAGCTATTGAACTTGCTGTAATGGTAATCACCATGCTGATGAGCACTAATCCAAAATTTGCTAAGGGGGCCCTGTGGTTACTTGTTATGTTCGTGGTTTGCTGCTAGAGATGCAGAGGACATGGACACAAGCTGAAAGTGTATTTGATACAGCGCGAGTAAATCTTTAGACTCGGAGCCTCTCCAAGTCTTCAGTGTAACGTATGACTTATCTTGATTGTCCGATAATCAATTGAATTACATAGATTGTAGGTTATGGAAGCCGCATATAGATCAGGTTCGCATTATCATTTACCTCCCCTCCCACAAGTTAAGCTGATACTTACTGCATTTGATTACATTATGAGAGTAAACTAGTCTGAGGGCTAAATGGCTTGAAGACTGTGCCTATGAACTGCTCAATAAAGAGATCATCTGTAGTGACCCACTATAGGAAATGTCATTTAATTATAGATAATGGAACATTTCTGTACAAACACAATACATATCTCTGATAGACTGAGCTACGTAGCATACAGATGTTTTACATTCATTCCAGGGCCGTGACTTGGCAAATCCATTGCTGCTGAATCCATACCTCCTTGTAAAGAGGACATGTGGCCAGTCCTGATATGTCTGTTTTATTTACTACTTTTTTCCTGAAGTACCAATCCTGGAGCATCTCCTCTTATCACTATGTGCTGTGCTGTTATTCCTCCTAGACATTCATCACCAATCTGTCAACTGGGTGTTACCAATTGGGAGAGCGTCTCTGCACAGTCTGACATTGTTCATTCAGGAAAAAAACTCTCCTTGAGGAAAGCAACCAATAAATTGGTCGTTATGAGGATTTATGCGCCGTTCAGACCTCACTGACTGTTTTGCATAAAGCAAAGGCTTATGGGAAAAGAGCTGAGGAGCTCCACAGCGCCATCTATTGGATGTAGTTATCCTCAGTTCACATGTAGCTTTGCAGGCACCTAGCAATGTGAAAGAGATTTGAGCCAAACCAGTTAAGTTCAACTACAGACAGCTGTTTCGGTGTATTTGCCCCTCATCAGTGCAGTGTAGAACTTACTGGTTGGCTGGGTGAGAGGCAAGAGTGGCTTCGGAAGGGGAAAAGACTCTCCTTAAGGAGAGGAACCAATAAATTGGTCGGTGGGAGGGTTTACTTGCCTTTCAGACCTCTCTGACTCCGTGCTGAAGTTAGGGCAGGGACAAACCTCTTTGACAAGGTAACACCCAGCTGACAGATTCAGTAATACATTTCCACAAGGAATCATGGAGGAACAGCACAGAACAGAGTTATAAGATGCTACACGATTATTATTTCACAGGATATACAAGTACACAGTCAAGTCACATTGTTATGACCACCAGCTAATATCCAGTACAACAGTAGTGTTCAGCATGGATAGCAGCTAGACAGGCTGGGAGTTACTTGATAATGTCCTGGTAGGTTGTCACAGGTATCTGAAGCCATGCTGACTGAGTCCCACAGCCGCTGGAGGGTGCATGAGGGAGGATCTATAGACCAAACACGATTCGAGGTGCTCTTATAAGGCTTAGTTGGTTTCTAGTCTGGAGAACAAGGAGGCCAGAACAGGACTTGAAAGTCTTGGTCCTGGTCTTCCAAGCAATTTTAGATATTTCAAGCTATGTGACATGTTGCATGGTCTCGCTGAAAGACTGCATCTGTCCCAGGACACACTATGTAGCATGTATGGATGTATGTGCTCTGCAAAGATGCAAGGATGGATTCATACTTAAAGGGGTTTTGCCACCAAGTAAAACTGACGTAGGAAGTTTGTAAATTAAATAATAAAAATTTTCACCATTCATCATTATTAAAAATCCTGCATCGTTTTTGTTTTAGCTTCTCCTTTTGTGGTCCATTGTTTACAGCTTGTCTCCAGGGGATACGACCAGGGCTGTGAGCTCCTCAGTCCTGGTCGCACATGCTCAGACATCCCCTCTCCTCACAGGCAGCTACTGAGTGTTCAAACCCCAGGTGCTGTCATTCTACTCCCGTCTTCTATCCTCCTTAGTAATTAGTCAAACAGTGCAAATAAATTAAAAAAAGAAACCTCAACCAGGCTTGTGCATTGATAAAGAGAAAAAAACCCACAGGTTTGGTTCCTGCAGGGATTTGTACTGAGGACCCTTATGCCTGGAGACAAAAGTTTTACCTCTGAGCTACAAAGTGGCTACTTACAGATCTACACATAAACAGACCTTTCTTTGACTAAAGAGAGGAAAGGCCTGGTAATGTCATCATGCTGGGTCACATGATATGTAATTCAAACAAATCACACACGCCCCCTTCTGAGCACACAGAGCTGAAGAGCTGGATACAGGATTAATGAAATGAGATTCAGGCAAAACCCCTTTAAAGTGTTGTCTCAGCATGCTGATTCACTGGCTGACAGACAGTTTTGCACTCAGTCTCCTCAGGCTGTGAGTGGGTCTCCAGCAATGATCAGCATGTATTAACTTACTCTGACAGAGTAGATGATGTTATCTCTAACACAATTATAGATAACTCCATACTCCATGCTCACAGCACTTGTACCTTTTGTTTGCTGCAGCTAATTTTGCTCAATCTGATTAGTTCACTCACTCAAGTATTTGATACACTGGTATTTTGTACATTTTCCCACCTACAAAGAATGGAGAAATCTGTAATTTATATCGTAAGTATATTTAAACTGTGAGAGACAGATCCAAAAAAATCACATTGTATGATTTTTAAATAATTAATTTGCATGATCTATTGCATGAAATAATTGTTTGATCACCCACCAACCGGCAAGAATTCTGGCTCTAACAGACCTGTTAGTTTTTCTTTAAGAAGCCCTCCTGCTCTGCACTCATTACCGGTATTAATTGCACCTTTTAGAACTTGTTACCTGTATAAAAGATACCTGTCCACACACTCAATCAATTACACTCCAGCCTCTTCACCATGACCAAGACCAAAGAAATACAATCCAATATCAGCAGCACACTAATAACGCTAAAAAGGCACATAGGACTTTTGGAAAATCATTTCTGCTACTTAGGACACCTGAAAAAGACCAAAGAAATGTCTAAGGACACCAGGGACAAAATTGTAGACCTGTACGAAGCTAGGATGGGCTACAGGACAATAGGCAAGCAGCTTGGTGAGAAGGCAACAACTGTTGGCGCAATTATTAGAGAATGGAAGAAACACACGATTTTATTATCATTCTTTTTTTAGAGTGCCGTTGATTCCAGGGTGCTGTACATTCAAGGGGAGTTACTGTACATACATAACATAAGTCAGACAAGTACAGTGGTGACGATAAATCACTAATAACTGGTACAAAGGGAAAGAGGACCCTGCCCGCGAAGGCTTACAATCTGCAAGGAAGAAAGGAAGAGACAGAATGTGTGGGGCAGACATGTTTGTGACTGTCAGTCTTCATCGGTCTGGAGCTCCATGCAAGATCTCGTCTCATGGATTAAGAATGAGTTGGAGAAAGGTCCGAACTCAGCCCAGAACTACATAGGAGGACCTGGTGAATTACCCGAATAGAGCTGGGATCACAGTCTCATAGATTACCCATTAGTAACATCATGGATTAAAATCATGTATGGCACGCACGGTCCTCCTGCTCACGCCACTACATGTCCAGGTTCGTTTGAAGATCGTTAATGATCATCTGGATGATCCAGAAGAGGCATGGGAGAAGGTCATGCGGTCAGACAAGACCAAAATAGAACTTTTGGTATCAACTCCACTCATCATTGTTGGAGAAAGACGAAAGATAAGTACAACCCCAAGAACACCATCCCATCCGTGAAGCATGGGGGTGGAAACATCATACTTTGGGAGTGCTTCCCTGCAAAGGGGACAGGGCAACTACACCGTATTGAAGGGGGATGGATGGGGCCATGTATTGCAAGAATTTGGTCAACAACCTCCTTCCCTCAGTAAGACAGGTCTTGGCTCCCCATTTACTAAGAGCTGACCTTCTTGCTACCACTAGGTTCTAGGATCTGAATAGAATGGCTTGCTGCATGCTGCGCTATACTTCTCCACTTAAACGCTTCATGCTGGAACATAATGACGCTTAGCAGCCCTGGCATTCTGGCTGTTTACTTGAATTGAGAGCGCACGCTATATAACTAATGCCGAAAGTGAATCAGTTACGCCAGTAGCTTGCATTAAATATTGTAAAGCATTTTAACACAAGAGGGACTTTAATAAATTCTTACTGAGAAAGAAGAGGGGGTGAAATACACTGAACAATGCAAAATAACTACAGGGCTATTTTTCATCAAATGTCAGCTTTTCTTTGAATGCCTGTTACACGTGTCTGTGCCTTTCAAACACCAGCTGTTCTCGAAAATCTTCATGATTTGTACAGGCTATTGAGACGCAGCCGGATAGTTTCCAGGTGCCAGGGCTCCTAAACTTCTACTGCTTTCACCGGGGTATTTATAAGCATTTCTATTGAGGAGCCTTTCACACATTTGATACAGATTTGATTTAAATCTGTATTTTGCACAATAAACAAGTGGAAGGAAGGAAGATTCCTTTGTGCCAGGTCTATGATGGTTTGGAATATCATTGTAACCCATTTAATTGATTATCTCTATTTTTAAGCTATTTTATTACCTCTTTATTATCCTATATGCATAGTTTTTTTCACTGAGAATCTCAAAATAAATGACTTAAAGGAGTATTCTCACCACATTCATTAAGTTTAAACATGTAGGCAAATGTAAATAAGGACTATTACCAAATACATTGCTGTACTGATTTTGCTTTATTTCAGAGTTAGAGCAGTTCTTATCTCCTGCTTATTTGTACAAGCGTCTCTAGTTTACCGACCACCACTCTCTGCTATAGCAGTGGCCTGGATAGTGATGTCACTCCCTGCTGTGTCTTATCAGGAGGTACAGGAGCTTTTTTCTGACTGACAAACTTTAACCCCTTAGAGCCCTTGTGCCCTGTTGTGAAAACCCTTTCATTATCAATGTCCCTCTAACAGGCTCGACTAGAAATAGCAGAGCTGACATGTCACTCATGGCTGTAAAACTGTCCACACCCTAAGCAGGAAGTGGGAGTCTGAAGCTGGCTGTGAGGAGCAGGCTCTGTGAAACACATGGGAAAACCCTATAAGCATAGTGGGGTACAGAGTTAGTATTAGCACCCAGGTCATGTCATGTGCCTTATTTGCCTAGGGCACCAAAATACCTTATCCGACCATGATACTGGCAAACTACATACTCCAGCATGCTGCTTTATTGTAGTGTGTTAGCCAAAACTGCTGAAGTCCTCTTTTGCACAGCTCAGTCTGATTGAAGGCATCGGCCACTCTCAGTAAAAAGGATGCTGGGATGTTCAGTCATTTATGGCAACTCAGGTGAATGTTTGTCAGTCTGTCCTCCACTGCAGCGGAAGCAGGCACATGCGGGTTCTTCCCTTTTTCTATCTATAAAATGACTACATATTGAATACAATATGAACTCTTTCGGCCCGTCCCCACGGCAAAGGTTTTCAGTCAGATTTACAGACAGTTATTGGATTTGAAAGCCGCCTGTAAACCGACTGTCAATCTTTTACACTGATTTAAATAGAAAATCCGTGCAGCAGTCCACACTACACAGATTTTTTGCTGGCCTTTTTTTTTACGAATACACCCTTAAAGAGGATTTGCCAGGACGCCAGTTACTTCTTATCAGCACGGGAGTAGAATAAAAACAAATCATGCTGAGTCATGAAGGCTGCAGGGGAGAGAGGGAGGGGGTGAGCAAGGAGTGAGGAATAAGGGAGCGTCTCAAAACTTAACTGAAATAGTACAACAGTGGATTCTCAAAAACAGAAAGGGACAAGCTCATAGACTGCACTTTCTTCCCTGTCCCTTAAAAGCTCATTCATTTTCCCTGTCATCAGATAAGGAGTGTTTCACGCAAGCGCAGCCTGTCAGCTCCTGGTCGTGTCTAACGCAAGCTTTCAGGTAACTAAGGGGGAGTGAGCAATGCTGTAGCTTTCACAGGCTTCACTTTTTGTAATCACATATATTTAGAAAAGTGATTAAATACCCATTTTGGAGGATCCCGCGTCAACATTACATGGTGGCAAACTGTCTAGATCTAAAACTTTCTTTATTTCCCATAGCAACCAACCAGAGCCCATAGCAATCAATCAGAGCGTCCTTTTCATTTTTTTTAGATCACTATGGGAAATGAAAGCTGAGCTCTGATTGCTTGCTATAGGCAACACAGACAGTCTTAGGGTCTGTTCACACGGCGTTTTTCAGATCCGTTTTTGGATCCGCTTTTCGGACCCAAAACTGACCCAAAATACGCATCTAACAATCTGCAGTGTGATTTACATTAGCCGTTCAGATAAGTGATCGCTGATGCGCGTTTACTTGCGTCTTTTCAATGCGTTTTTCAGATCCGTTTAAAGAATTGTTTTGTCAACTCTACTTGCGTTTAAGTGAAATCCCGATAGGAAACAATGGATTGCACTTTTGGAGCATGAAAAACCGATCCAAGTACACAACACACTTTTGGGTACGTGTTGGGAATATTTTGGATTTACTTTTTGGATTAAAATTTGAATGTCTGTGATTTGAAAGGAAAAGCGAATCTGAAAAACGCATCCAAAAATGCATTTGCAGGTGTGTTTTGTGATACGTTTTTAGTATGCAGTTTGGATGCAGTTTTCAATGCGATTTTCATGTAATGAACATAACCTTACACCTAGACAGTTTTCACACAGTACCCCTTAGGCTGGGTTCACTGCTTTTTTGGGGGGCTTAATTACGGCGTGGGACGGGGGGGGAGGGGGCGGGCGGACCTCCCCGGGCCCATAATTTCATTACCAGCGGCGCGTAAACGCCGTGAAAAATTGACTGCACTTCTCCCCCCCAGGCGGATTCGCTGGTAGGAGAGTAAGAAAATCCATAGTTCTCTATGAGAAATGTGGATTACTGTATGACTGGGAGTTTCCAGCCCGTAATTGCGCACTCGGGCTTTATTGGGGACTGAAATCGCCCCCTTTTTAAAAAGGCTTTTGGAACTAGCCTTACATTACACTTATTATGATTATGATAAAGCAAGGATGTGTAATGAAGATTTTTTTACAATTTGTTTAGTTATCAGCTCTGTATTAAATCTATTTTTGGAATACATTTTCTGTTTTTTACCCATATTTGTTCCATTTTTTGTTAAAATTATATTTTGGATGACCAGGATATTCCTTTTCTGTTGCTGGATTTGTCATTTTTGGGACTAAATTTTGGGGTCCTATAGCAGTCACTGTTTTCCGTGCATCAGATTAAATTAACAAGGAACGTCCCCACCCTGCAAAGGTGAGTTATCACTATGTCAATTAAGGTAAATTTTGTGGGGAAATTTGCTTGGGTTAAATTTAAATTTTGCATTTTTCGAATTGAAGGCAAAAAAAATTAAAGGTTTAAAAAGGGGTTGTCCCACTACATTTTTTCCTCTTACCTCAGCCCCTGTTTTCTTGGTTTCATTTTGAATTTTTTACTTGTTTTCTCTGGGGCTGCGTAGAAGTCGGGTCGTAGTATAGCCCCAGTGCTGGAGCCTTTTCAGTAGAGATCAAACGGTCGTAGCTATAGAAACCGTGTGATGCTATCGGGAAGATAAAACGGGGTCTGTAGCTATTGTAACAGTGCTGAAAGCCACAGAAGAATCTAAAAGGTCTGTATATAGCAAAATGTACCCCTATCGGATAGTAAAAATTCGTAGCTATACGCCTGGCACTGATGCGCCCATAAAAGAGGAAAAAATCTGGGAATGGTCAAAATGTTAAAAAATTTTTGCAAAGTGACTTTTTTTTTCAAGTCTTTAACAAAAAAAGAAATCCTTGATGCGACCCCCCTTTTTAACTTTTCCTTTTGTAATTTTGGGATAAGCTGAAATACCTTAAAGGGGTTTTGCCACATTAATTTTGACGTGGGATCCCCCAAAATGGGTTTTTAAAACCCTTTTTTTTAAAATATGTGTTACCAAAAAATTTCAGCCTGAGAGAGTCAGGTGCCTTACCTGCCCTTTTGTTACTTTTAAAATTCTATTTGATCACCTAAAAAACTCGGCCCGGGTTTCGCAGAGCCCCTTCTTTTGATGGAAAGGGGGCTGAAAAAGCTTTCAGGGACGGTAGAAATATGTTGTCCTTTGTTCCAAACCACTATTGTCGTGTGATTATCTGAGTAATCCTCTTTATTGATGCAGGGAAAAGAAAAGCTTTTAAGTGCTGTGGAAAAAGGTGTTGTGGTTTGTATACAAATCATAGTTTAGTTGATTTTTTGAGTGAACATTTTTACAGATCCCTTATGCAGCTCTTGCTTGGGTGTTCTTTGCTCTCTCAGCTCACGTGGTTGTTTTCAATTTCTTCTTAGCAATAAGGGACGTCCCGGAAAACCCCTTTTTTAACTCATTGCTTCTATGGGCTAATATGGTGCCAAAATGGGTCTGTTGGAACACTGGTATTAACAAATGTATTTTTTACTAAAACAAAAGGGGAGATATGAATGAAAAACCCTTTTAATACATTATAAGGCTTGTTCACACGGGTTTTTGTGATCCTTTTACGGACCCATTTACGGATCCGCAAAAGGATTAAAATTGTCATGTGATTAACATTTAAGTTTAATGGGAAAAAACGATCTCTGTTCCCAATTGAGATGGCCCTTTTGAGAGCTCTTCTGCACTGCGCTTTTCGCATCCGCTTTAAGAATTGACATGTCAATTCTTATTGCGTTTTACGCAACTGAACAGCCATAGGAGATAATGGAGTCCGCTTTTGGCACTTGTCCAAAAGCGCTCCACACTCCTGGTACGTAACAGCTGCGCTTTGCATCCTGAAAGCGGATGCGAAAAGCGCACTGGAAGGCTGGACGGGGATCGCTGGAGAGGGTGGCGGCGGCAGCGGGAGCGCAGGTGAGCAGAGCGGCGGCAGCGGGAGCGCAGGTGAGCTGAGCGGCGGCGGCAGCGGGAGCGCAGATGAGCTGAGCGGCGGCGGCAGCGGGAGCGCAGGTGAGCTGAGCGGCGGCGGCAGCGGGAGCGCAGGTGAGCAGAGCGGCGGCAGCGGGAGCGCAGATGAGCAGAGCGGCGGCGGCAGCGGCGTGAGCGCAGATGAGCAGAGCGGCGGCGGCAGCGGGAGCGCAGATGAGCAGAGCGGCGGCGGCGGCAGCGGGAGCGCAGGTGAGCAGAGCGGCGGCGGCGGCAGCGGGAGTGCAGGTGAGCCGAGCGGCGGCGGCAGCGGGAGCGCAGCTGAGCAGAGCGGCGCTGAGCGGCGGCGGCGGGGGAGACATATATGATGGCTGGAGGGCAGACAGGCAGTGAATGGAACTTGGGGGCAGACAGGCAGTGAATGGAACGAGGGGGCAGACAGGCAGTGAATGGAACGAGGGGGCAGACAGGCAGTGAATGGAACGGGGAGGCAGACAGGCAGTGAATGGAACGGGGGGCAGACAGGCAGAGAGAGACCCCCCCTCTGCCGAAACGCATCCAAAAAGGGGGATGCGTAAAACGCAGGTAAAAAAAGCATTCAAAACGGATCCAAAAAAATATCCAATCCCTGCGTTTTGCGGATCGCTTTCCGGATGCCTTTTCAGTGCCAAAAAAGGTCGAAAAAAAGGACCCCAAACCCCGTGTAACAAGCCCTTAAGGTTCTATTTTCCTAAAAAAAAATGAGGGCATGTCAGATTCAGCACAGGAAAGTGTTACTGAGCCCTTATAGGAGAGTTTTCAGATATTCAATATATGAGCGCATATATAATCTACACAGTTATCATCCTTGCACTGTATACGGGGTGATATACGGCACCCTGTAGGCGGGGCAGTGCGGCTTCTTTGCAGCCTGAGTCCAGCGTTGGCTCTCGGAGACAAGGAATTGTTGCAGGGAGTCCTTGCACGACAGACATGGAAACTTTCTTAAAACACATCGTTTCTCCAAAATTTGGGCATATTAAAATTTTGGAAAACTTGTTCCCCCAAGACCAATCTGCCCCCTGTAACAGGAGGGACCATCAGCTCTTTCTTAATTAGGAGAGCCTGCCTTGTAAAAGCTGCCCTTCACTTTCAGGGGGTGGGGGCCCTTTTTATAAGCGGGTGCTGCGAAAAAGATTTAAAAGGACACCCTTTCGTTGTATTTTATTCCTAGAAAAGCAAAATTTCCGTTCACTTCACTATTCTTCTACTACTTTTGTATAAAATTTAAAAAAAGTCTTATAATCCCCTTTTTACGGGCCCTCTGAATATGTGTTTTTGAAAAAAGTAGTAAATTTAAAAGGAAAACCCATCGAAGCAAAGAGAGTGAATAATAAACTATTTACTATGTGGCTTAAAGGGAACTCGTCAGGTGATTTTTGCTGCCCTATCTGAGAGCGGGATGTGATCTCTCCCTCTATCATATAAACCCTATAATCCGAGTCAATTCTCTCCCTTATATAAACCCTATATATCACAGAGCTCGCTTCGCTTCTTATATATAACCCACATATCCAGAGGGGAGGCCTTCCCTTTTCAAAAACCATTATCCCGAGGTAAAGGGCCTTCCCTATATATACCCTTTATATACGGCTCAGCTCCTCCATTTTAAATAATTATATATCACAGAATAGCCTTCCCCTTTTATTAACCCCATATATCACAGAACTCAACTCCTTCCCCTATATATAACCCTTAAAATTTACA
>JAODAL010041661.1:0-35659 GCA_025379985.1 Phyllomedusa bahiana | reverse complement strand
TTTGCAAAACTATTGTATTATTAATGCGGGTCTCCTAACGTCATATGATATTTTTCGACATATGTTTGGCAGTTTTGAGATTAAAAACATGAGATTGCGAAGCTTCTGCAATATAGCTGATTTTCTAAAATAAGCATTTAAACGTTTGCAGTTTTTCATGTATATACATGAGATCTTTGTGTTTTTTTCATGCCTTAGGGCGTTATAATTATATTAAAAACATTTTGGGCAATTTGCGGTTAACAAATTTAACATAAGTTGCAAAACACCTGGCGGGCATACGAAAAAAAAAGTAAATTATCGGGGGCACCCAACATTTCGTTAAAAACAATAGAGCAGGATTGCATCTTTAAAGTGGGCATAATGGAAAGGGGTAAAAAACCAATAGAGGGGGAGATTGGGAACATAAAGAAAGGTACAGACCTAGGGATTCTACATGCATCCCCGCTTCCCAAAGGCATGAATAAACGACATGATCTCATTAAAAAATTAAAAAACTGTCAAACGTATAAGCTTTTCTTTTAGAAAATCAGCAATTTTGCATGAAGCATTTTGCAATCCATTTTGAATTTATTGCTTTAATTTTAGACGATCAAAAGTGGAATAACAAGGGGCCAGATCAAAAATTCGAAAATAGACGAAAACACGCCTTACGGAGGCCATGGAAAAATTTTTTTTTAAGAAAGGGGAAGGCATTAAACCCTACAGAATAATTAAGGAGGGGAAACGAGAAAAATTTATCCGTATAAAATAACTAGTTTTTGATGCATTTTTTCTTGAATAAGCAAAGCATCCCTTTCCCGGGCCCCATTCAGAGGAATAGGGGGCCTCGGGGAAAAATTTAATTTAAGACTATTGGATCTGATACGGGTTTCTGACCCCTTAAAGGAAGAAAAACGGACTTTAAAAAAGTCTCGTACTAGACGAGACACTGGGGTAGTCTTCTAAAAAAAAACCCCGGAGGGGGGAACGCCGGGGAGGGAGATAAAAAAAAAACAACCCTCGGGGGGGGTTCAAGAGAAAACAGGTCTCCTCCAAAAATAATTCCTGTTTCCTCCATCCACTTAAAAAGGGAAATAATAATGGACCAATGTTTTAAATTTTTGATTCTACACTTATGATCCCACTCTTTCTTTACTGCCCAAGGGGTTTTAATTTCGTATGATAATCGGTTTGTTTTGTTCAGTTCCAAATTGACTTAAGTAATCTTGAGGAAATTGAATTATACAAAATTTAAAAAATAAAGAGTTTTAGAAGATGGGGCCGTTGCCGGGAACGGGCCATTATCTGTTGAGGCTAGAATTTTGTTAGGGATGAATTTTTTTTCTGATAGGATAAAAAGGCTGCATTAGATTTTTTGATTTTTTGGGGGGGAGGGAGTGACATCATTACAATGGGAGGATTTTGGCAGTTTCAAGGGGCACTAATCCACTTTTTTTCCCCCTTGTCGCCAGGCTAAACTTTGGAAGTTTTTAGTACAGCTTTTGGGGGATATAAAGGTTTTGGGTTTATCTGGGAATTAATCTAATTTGTCTTGGAATGAAGTTTTGAAAAAAAATTAAAAAATAATGAATTTTTTGTAACCCCTTGCCGAAAAGGGGGGGAATTTGGGGTTAAAATTGAAAAAACCTTTTATTACCAGGGGGCATATAGACAACAAATGATGGAATTTACTCCAAATTTTGAAAACAAATCCGTTGAGAAACATCAATTCACTTAAGGTGTTTTTGAACAGGCTTTGAGTTTGGGGTTTTTGGACAGAAAAAACTTGCTATTAAATTGCCCCCCCAAAGCCGTTTAAACTTTTGGTATTTTACCTAAAATCCACAACCTAAAAAATTTCCCCCTGGCCTCCCTAGTTCCTGAAAAGGTTTTCCTACAAAATAAATTTTCCCAGATATTTGTTTGGGTACCTCCGTCCATTATTTTGTGTGCCATCGTACCATTTAATACAAGACTTTTTTTTTAAATTTTCAGATCTAACTTTTGGTCCGAGATAGTTTTCTACCATTGATGGGGTTAGTTTTATACACTGGGATCAACATGAATGGCATTAATACAGTGGGATTTTTTTTGAAAAAAAGGTGGAAAATACCCATGTTAATTTTTATGTAGGTTTGGAATTTTTTTGAAACACAAAACCCTTTATTTTGGACAGGAAAAGGGATATGCGACAGAGGCACGGCGAAAGGGGGCGCCGTTGCCCCCACCCCGCTAAAATTTTTTCTGGCAATATGGGGGGAAAGTACATATAAACATTTAAACCCTTGCCAAAAAAAAACATTGGTCACCTTATAGATGACGTTTTTGTTGTTGGCTGGAAGTGTAAACAATTTGAAGAGTTTTATCAGTATATAAATTTTAATGATCTAAATATGAATTTCACGCCAATGTGAGGACAAAGAGATAAGTTTTGGTGTGAATATTAAACTAGAGGGGATAAAAAATCAACACGGGGGGATCGAAAGCCAACTGCACAAATTTATTGTTTTCACAGTATGCTTTTATCCTCATCAGTAATTTTAGGCTCCCCCCTTTGGACAGTTTCCCACGTCTCAGGAGGAACAACACGGAATATTCAGTAAATTTTGGGCCCCAAACCCCCAATTTTTAATGGAAAAATTGCGGGCGAGGGTATAGTGAAAAAATGCTAATCCCGCTTTTAAAAAAAGAAATGAGCAGGATAGGATAGCCTTATTAAAATTAAATCATTTAAAAAAAAAAAGAGAAAAATGAATAGATGTATTTCTCATTTAATATTGCCCTTTGGGAACCAAATCCAAAAAGACCATAAATCGTATTGGTATCTGTTGATAATGATATTACTTCCAGAAAAAAAAACAAAATCCCCCTCTCATTTCGTTTTCGAAAACCCCTAATCTCAAGATGAATAGAAAAAAAAAATTGACATGTAGAGCCCCAGTTTTAGAAAAAGGTCCCCAACAATCACAAATGTAAATTGTTTTCATTGCAAATTTTTGATGATGTAAAATTTAAGTTGGGAATTATTACATACAACGAAAATTTTATTTTGTAAACTGACTTTTGGTCTATGCTTTTGGTGCCATGTGGTCTATTTTATATTGGGAAAACTATCAACCATTACATAAAAAATTTGGGCTCTGTATTCTCTTAGAATGAAAAGGGAGCACCGAAGGATGTCTAAGAGTGTCCATGGGAATGACACAAACAGGGGGTTTAAATTGAGGTTTAAAAATTGCAATGCCTTTAATGGTTGGGGTAGCATACAAAGTTTTTCAATGCAAGCACGTTGGTCCTGCGCACAGAGGCCTGGTCCACTTGGCCTCAATGATCGAATGATTTTTTCATCTTTTTATAATAGTTTGTTTTTTTTTCATTTTTGTATTAATTTAAAGTTGATTACAGTACTGGGCATAAAACGTATGACCAAAATTACCCTAGGCTTTAAAGGAAGGTGGTCTCACGCCCCCAAAAAAAAGGGTGTTGCCTTTCGTCGCTTTACTCCCCCTATGCCCTGTATGTCAATAAACCAAATAAATAAAACATTTTTAAAAGAAATTGGTGAGTCGTGAAAGGGTTTTTTTTTTTTTTTTTATTTATACCAAAACTTTTATACTTTCTTTATACTTTATGGCACCACACTTCGTGCTAAATTTTTTTTCTGCATCAATGTGGTCCCGGGAATCCCCCAGTTGTTACCCTTGCAGAGTAGTTCCCAGACTATTTTTCTTTTTGTTTTTTGGGTTTTCAATCCCCGTGTTAACTGCAAAATTGCAAAACATGTTTGAAATATACTAATAACCCCCCGAGGATGAAAAACCCAAAGATTTATGGATTAATTTAAAAACGTAAACGTTTAATCATACTTTAAAGCATACATTTAGAAAATCAACATTATTTCATGAAAACATTTTGCAATCCCATGTTGTTAACTTGCAAAATTGCCAAACATGTGTTGAATATATACTATATAAACGCCCTAGAGGCATGAATAAACGACATGATCTCATGTATATACACTGAAAAACTGTCAAACGTTTAATGCATATATTTTAGAAAATCAGCATATATTGCATGAAGCATTTTGCAATCTCATGTTGTTAATCTGCAAAACTGCCAAACATATGTCGAATATATATCATATAGACGTTAGGAGACCTGCATTAATAATACAATAGCTGTTTGCAATACAAAGGATTCTATTAGGAAGCAATAGAATTTGAGCTATCCAAGGGTTAAAATCTAAGCACACGCCCATGACCATGTGATGCAGTGACGTGTTTTTAAGTTTGTTCACTTAGGAAATGTTTGTGTCAGAATTTACATGCCGTGAAAAAGGGTCCTGAGGGTCCCGAAACGCGTCGGCGTTTTTACGCTATCTTGTGGAAGAATGAAATGAAATAAAAAGTTTGTGAAGTACCTTTGGTCCGCTGGAATTTCCTTGGTGAATTTTCTGATTTGAAGTAAGGAGCGAGACTGGCAGCTCTCCGAGCGGAAAGAAGGCAACACGAGCAAGCAGTAGCAGCAGCTGAATACAAAGAAACAGCTAAGGAGAAGCAAGCCCAGACAAAAACACTCACGGTGAAGGGGTAAGCGGCAGTCTTAATTTCTTGTTTTAAGATTTATGTGGATGCTGCGTCAATGAACAATGCTGGGTGTGCAAAAGTCAAAAAACACGTAACTGTTATGTTTTGGTATAATAAATGGTATTTTTTGCACCTTTCAATTCACCTGTGGTGAATATAGAATTGCTGTTTTAAGATTTATGTAGATGCTGCGTCATGAAACAATGCTGGGTGTGCAAAAGTCAAAAAACACGTAACTGTTATGTTTTCGTATGATACACGGTATTTTTTGCACCTTTCAATTCACCTGTGGTGAATATAGAATTGCTGTTTTAAGATTTACGTAGATGCTGTGTCAATGAACAATGCTGGGTGTGCAAAAGTCAAAAAACACGTAACTGTTATGTTTTGGTATAATAAACGTTATTTTTTCACCTTTCAATTCACCTGTGGTGAATATAGAATTGCTAAAAAAAAAAAAAAAAAAAAAAAAAAAACCCTGTTTTAAGATTTACGTGGATGCTGCGTCAATGAACAATGCTGGGTGCGCAAAAGTCAAAAAACACGCCACTGATATGTTTTGGTATAATAAACAGTATTTTTTGCACCTTTCAATTAACCTGTGTTGAATACTGTTTTGCTTTCTAATTATTTCAGTGGTTGCTGCGTCAATGAACAATGCTGGGTGTGCAAAAGTCAAAAAACACGTAACTGTTATGTTTTGGTATAATAAACGGTATTTTTTGCACCTTTCAATTCACCTGTGGTGAATATAGAATTGCTGTTTTAAGATTTACGTGGATGCTGCGTCAATGAACAATGCTGGGTGCGCAAAAGTCAAAAAACACGTAACTGTTATGTTTTGGTATAATAAACGGTATTTTTTGCACCTTTCAATTCACCTGTGGTGAATATAGAATTGCTGTTTTAAGATTTACGTAGATGCTGCGTCAATGAACAATGCTGGGTGTGCAAAAGTCAAAAAAACACGTAACTGTTATGTTTTGGTATAATAAACAGTATTTTTTGCACCTTTCAATTCACCTGTGGTGAATATAGAATTGCTGTTTTAAGATTTACGTAGATGCTGCGTCAATGAACAATGCTGGGTGTGCAAAAGTCAAAAAACACGTAACTGTTATGTTTTCGTATGATACACGGTATTTTTGGCAACAAACAACCTGTGCTGACTACAAGATTGCTGGATTGTAATTTAACTGCAAGGTGGATATATCAACAGTCACAGGTGTAATTGGTAAAATTAAAATGAACAACTATCTTAAATGTATACTGATAATAAAAGTGGAGTTTTGCACCTAACAAAGAGACCTGCAGTTACTAGAAATGATGTGTATCCAATATAAGTTCAGGCTGCCCAATATCCAGGAAATATTTCAATAGCAAACTGTTAATAATAAAGATATTCCACTACAATGTCTACACTAAGTCTTGGTGAACTTTATCCCCCACTTCCCCCGCCATGAATTTACAGCGGTAGATGCTGCTTTAAAATTCTCTAGCTAACTACATAAAATCTTCAAATCTCTAATATAACTAAATTGGAAGGATCACAGCTAATAGTAGAGGTTTCTCTGTGCAGAAATAGACTAATTTCGCTGAGCTGTTTGGCCACAGGCAGAGCGCAGGTCCTATCCCTATGAGACGCTGAGAGACACTGAGGCTGAAACAGGAAACGCTGTTCTATGTAAAACGAGGTCATGTGATTTTTCCAGCCAATCGCAACCATACACATCCCAGTCATGACGTCGCACACACATCTCACCCTGCTCTATTCTGTAATCTGATTTGCTGGCCGCCACAATTACAGGAAGCGCCGAAAAAGGCGCGATCTTAATAGATGATGCTCAGATTTTAACCTTAATTATCGCATGATCTGGAAATTTCGATCACCATAAAAACCTTGCCGATTTCAACTTTGTCGATAAAAATCGCTCAACACTACTTATTACCAGTTGGAAATTATAGGCATTTTAAAACACTGTTGATTTGCTGTCTTTAGAGTACAGTCTTCAATAAGAGACTTTGAACAAATCTTGACCTTTATAATATTTAAATTTTTGAACATGGAGTGAACTCGAGGTGGTAAGCAAGCAAGGAGGGGCATAGGATGTGGAGCTAGAGGTACGAGATAAGGCACTCCTGCCAATGCGTCAGACAACACACAAGCGAGCACATCGTCAGTTGCAGGACCATCAGGCCTGTCACCGTTTGGTCGGCTCCCTGTGCGTCTATTTACTGAAGAGCATCACCAATCTGTTCTTCAGTGGTTAAAACAACCTGCATCGAGCGGTTTTACCTCCTCATCCTCTGAGTCACGGCCAAAAATGTCATCATTATTATTGTCATCATCAGTCCAGCCTGAAGTAAACACAGTCCAAATGTCACATACGGTACAGACCACTCCAGATAATCCATATACTGAAGCGCTCTTTGATGACACAATGTGGTTGGGGTCAGAAGGCATTTCAAAAGATCAAGAGGCCAAAGAGGATGATTTTGTCTGCTGATGCCCTCAGAGGAGGAGAAGGAAGCAGAAATCCCTAGCGGTCAGCAATGCCACGCAGTGCCTGTGGCTTCTAGCCCGCAGCTTAAGGATGTAGACTGTCAGGAACAGGAAGTCACCTGTGATGATGATGATGATGATGATATGGCGGATCAAACATGGTCTTTTCAGCAGCAGCTTGTGAGCGCCTCATCAGTGGAGGAGGATGATTGGATAGTGTCAGTGCGATTCCGGCCTCAGAAAGGAAGAGCGCGGTCACACAAGTCAATTGACATTACCCCAACAGCCATTGTCAGTGGTAGCAGCGGGAACACCACTAGTAGATTTTCATTGTCAAAGAGGTCCAAGACCTGTGAAGCCTGGGCCTTTTCCAATCAAGCCTCAGATTTGCCATCAATACATCAGTAGAGGAAAGAAGCTAAAGAGTTTAACCAGCACAAACATGAACAGGCACATGCATGTAATGCATGAATTCTGGTGGGGGAGTCACTTGGAAAAAAAAGGCCACACAGGTCCTGGGCTTCCAACCACTGAGACATCCTGTGCTTCCTCCTTCTCCACCACTTTCAAGCCCAAGCCGTCCTCTGCTGCCGATGTGCTGGAGCAGCATGAGCAAGCACCATCTCAAGTTCCAGACACTGGCAGCCGATTCCCACTGCTACCACCAGAGACACAGCCTACACTTTCTCCTTCCACCAGTTTGACCTGCACGCCATACAGCAGCCAGTCTGGCAGCCAGCCTTCTGTGTGCCAGGTGTGGGAGCAGAAGAAACACTTTCACCCCAACCATTGCAAAGCCAAAAGCCTGAATGTTGGCATTGCCAGGCTTTTGGCCTTGACAATGTTGTCTTTCCGCCTGGTAGACACAGATGGGTTCTGCCACATCATGGCCCTGGCATGCCCACAATATTGGATGCTGAGCAGGCATTTCTTTGCCAGAAAATCTTTCCCTTCCCTGGCCAGTCACGTGGCAGAAAAGATCTCCAGTGCGTTGGCTGCATCTGTGTCCACCAAAGTCCATCTCACTACAGACACATGGACTAGTAAGCACGGTCAAGGGTGTTACATCTCACTGACTGCTCACTGGGTGAGTTGGGTGGATGATAGTGTCTCTTGTGATGATTAGTCTTGGGCTCGGCGGACACTCTTCCATACTGCTGGGATAGCGCAGAGTCCAGATCCCCAACCACGACAGGTAGCATCACATGCCAAGAGAAACCAGGCCGTGCTCAAATTAATTAGATACCATCAACACACTGGTCAAGAGCTTTGGATGGCACTGCGCCTTCAGACCGACTATTGGCCGGGTGCTAAGAACCTGGCGCCAGGCAAGGTGGTGTGTGACAACGGGAAAAATCTCCTTTCTGCCCTTAAGATCAGTAGACTTACGCACATCCCTTGCCTGGCACTCGTCCTGAAACTGGTTGTGCAGAAATTTCTCAAGCGCTACCCAGGTCTTGACTGTCTGCTGAGGATGGCTTGAGGTCTTAGCTCACACTTCCGACATTCGCACCCTGCTTCAGCACAACTGGCAGCATTGCAGCGTCATGTGGGCCTCCTCATCAACCGTCTCATTGTTGACGTGGCAACACGCTGTAATTCCACCCTCCACATGCTCCAGCGATTGTGGCAGCAGCGTAATGCCATTATGCAGTATGAAGTGTCCCATGGCCTGATGAGCAGTGGTGTGGACCTCAGGGCGTTGAACCATAGAGAGTGGAGGCAAGTGAAGGCTCTCTGCACCATCCTTGACAGTTTTGAAGATGCCATCAAAATGGTCAGTCAGGACAATGGCATTGTCAGCATGACCATTGTGGTCATATTTTTACTGGTATATGCAAATAATGTATCAGACCCAATTGCTTACTAGATATCAATCTTCCTTTATTCCATATGAATATAAGTATAGCCAAACCAGTCCAGTTTATTGGCTTTGTGATAAACAGAAGTCATGTACTGCCTAGTAGCGTGACACATAAAATACAGGTAAATACCTTGCAAAGCGCTCTGCGGCGTTCAGATAGATCGGAGTAGCATGGACAAACCGGCCGAACGCTGCACGGATGCAACGTTTCGAGGGAAATACACCCCCTTTCTCAAGCATGCGCGTTGTGTGTATCTCTCTCCTTTATATATCATGATATTTAACCTTTTAATTACTATACCTATTTTAAAAACACTTTATTGAGTTCATTTGGACTTCTGGAATCAAGTGTAACAATCCAATACGTCTCCCTTCTTAGTAACTGCATCTTAACCCATTCAGGTTCATTCCCCTTCACACCCTCTAGTATACACCATCTGAGTTCCGATACATTGTGTCGCCGTTCACGGATGCAACGGATAGAGGGAACTGCGCCCTCTTTCTCAAGAATGTGCGATGTGAGCTGAGCTCTCCTTTATATATCGTGGTATTTAACCTTTTAATTACTATACCTATTTTAAAAACACTTTAAAATTCAGCTCCTCATTGAGTCCATTAGGACTTCTGGAATCAAGTGTAACAATCCAATATGTCTCCCTTCTTAGTAACTGCATCTTTACCCATTCAGGTTCATTCCCCTTCACTCCCTCTAGCCTCCAACACCTGAGTTCAGATACATTGTGTCGCCGTTCAAAAAAATATTTTTACTGGAACAAGTGTTAGACACTCTATGGCGGCAGGTCCCAGCAGTGATGGAGGAGAAGGAGGACACAGATGCGGTCGCAGAGCCTTACTCGCCAGAGGATGTAGAAGGCCTGACTGCTTCCCAAATTTATAGATCTTCTTTAGTCGGTGGTTCAAGGTCCAGGGCTGGTGCATGACGACACTTCAGCTCACAGAGTAGAGCGCATGAGGCTAGCCAGTTCTCTGGTGACCCTCAGGATGAGGAAGTGGAGGAGGATGATGAGGCAGGGATGGACACCACCAGAACTGATTACCCCTCAGTGTTAAGAGGTTGGAACAGATTTCAGGAGGAAGAGGAAGAGGAGGAAGATCTGTTTAGTGCCTCTCGACCCTGAGGATTGGGAAATCCCAGCAGCATCTCACACATGAGTGCTTGGATGCTACATTACCTACAACATGATCCACGCATCAAGGCAATCAATATGAACAAATCAAAAGTCACCAATTTCCTTCCACCCACACAAATTGACAGTAGAATGCAGAAATTTGAGACAGTGCTCATTGACCAACTGGAGACATCTGTTGCGTCTTCTTCACATTCTGATGTCATGGTGGAACAACGTCAGCAATGTGCCAGCAATAGCGTGGCAAGTAGTCGCAGCAGCAGCATCAGCAGCAGCAGGCAATGTGGTAGAAGCCTACTTGGTGACATGTGGCAATCGTTTTTTACCACCTCACCAATGCCTGTAAGGCAGGGCAGCATTCAGACACATAGAGACTGCCTTAAGACCATGGTCCATGACTACCTGCGTCTCAACCTCAATGTTTTTGGACTCGGTCTGGACCCAATCGATTTCTGGGTGTCCAAACTGGAGGAATGGCCTGAGCTTCTTTGGCTCGCCATAGAAGTTTTATCCTGCATAGCAACCAATGCTATCTCAGAATGCAAATTCAGCACAGCTGGTGGGGTGATAACTGACAAACGTATCCGTCTTTCCCCCGATAACGTAGATCATTTGACATTTATCAAAAGGAATCAAGCATGAATCTCTGATGATTTTGTTGCCCCAGTTGCCGATGTCACTGACTAGTAAACTGTAGTATGTCTCCTTCACAATGTGAAATACACATTTCAATAGTCATCTTTTAACATCAGTCATTCATCAGTCATCAGTCTGTCTGCCATAAGTAATTTATTAAGCGTTTCTGATCCCCATACAGCAAAATCAAATGGGGTCCCCACCCATTAATAGTTCTTGTTCTTTTACATATTTGTGGGCCCCTTTTTTATAAGGGCCCCTGACAGGAGTCCTGCCCTATTGGCACCCTTGGTGGTAGCAGCTGGTTAGATTAGTTGGGGGGAGGGTGGGTACAGCAAGCTTAGGAAATCATAGATGGCAATAGTTAGGCATTTTTGTTTTGTTGGCTGCATCTTTCCCATCTTTATTCTGAGTGCCCAAAAGTTCACATTTGCAGTTTTTGGGGTCCAGCTACTGCAGAAGACACCGTTAGCAAATGTCTTTCTTGGAAGAAATGTTATTTCAAATCCTAATTTCATTTTTAAAATTTGATTGAGTGTGAAAAAATGTCGTTTTTGCTGGTTTATGGGGTCAGGCCATTGTAAAATATACCAATAGTAAAGGTCCTATTGAAAAAAATCTTATTTCTAATTTTATACTAATTTCTTCTTGCTAATTGTATTCTGAGTGTCCATAAGGTAATTTTTATTGGTTTTGGGGTCAGGCTACTGTAAAAGTGTAAGGGATTGGTGGATTCGCTGGACCACCACAAGGGATGATAGTTAAGCCACGCCAGGGAGCGGAGTCTAAGTAGCCCCTGGTATTCACCAGAGCCCGCCGCAAAGCTGGATGGACTTGCTGCGGCGTGAGGCGACCAGGTCGCTACCCCTGATGTGACTTGCTTGCGATTGCCGCCGGGGTAATGTGTGGTACAGAATCATAGTCCAGAGATGTAGTCAGGGACAGGCAGGAGGTCAGGACGGGCGGCAGAGGTTCGTGGTCAGAGACAGGCAGACGGTCAGCGCAGGCGGCAAACAGGCTAGGTCAGGAAACGTAGCGGAACGGACTGGTACCCGGCCGATCAATACGGAACTCCAACACTCTCTAAAGACACTGAACACACACCAACAATCTGGCAGAGTGCAGGGGGCGTGTACAATATATAGGACCAGCAGCTGGCAATTGACAACTTACCGGCGCGCTGGCCCTTTAAATCCAGACCAGCCGTCGCGCGCGTGCCCTAAGCAGTGGGTACGCGCACAGTGGCTGGCACAGGCAGGAGCAGGGACCACAGGAGCATAGAAGGGTAAGTAAACTGGCGCCGGAGCCCGGTCAGCAGGGGGATGGTCGCGGGCTGCCGCGGCACCCGCGCCGGACCTCCTGCTGGCAGGGGGGCGGCCGCGGGGGGCGATGGCTCCCACGCCAGCCCCCATGACAGTACCCCCCCTCTTTAGGTCTCCCCCTCTTTTTTCGGAATTTGGAGAGGAGGTCCGATGATAGATTGCCCTCAGGTTCCCACGAACGCTCCTCCGGCCTGAACCCCTTCCAGTCAATCAGAAAGAACCGCTTCCCCCTCATTAATTTTTCCGCCAGCACCTCCTTGACCTCAAAGATGTGAGCAGAGTTGGCCACAGGAGAAGGCGAAACAGATCCAGGGGAGAAGCGGTTCAGCACCACAGGTTTGAGGAGAGAAACATGGAAGGTGTTCGGGATTCGCAGAGTAGGAGGCAAGCGGAGCTTGTAGGACACCGGGTTCAGTTGCCGAAGTACAACAAAAGGGCCCAAATACTTAGGGCCTAACTTATAACTGGGCACCTTGAAACTAATATATTTAGCGGACAACCAAACTCTATCACCCGGCTTAAATA
Organism: Phyllomedusa bahiana; assembly: GCA_025379985.1. Classification (NCBI taxonomy): domain Eukaryota; kingdom Metazoa; phylum Chordata; class Amphibia; order Anura; family Hylidae; genus Phyllomedusa; species Phyllomedusa bahiana. The sequence continues at coordinate 23,093 of JAODAL010041661.1, read as the reverse complement.
GGGGCGGAGGTCTACGGTACCTGTCGGCCTGGACTTTGGTGCGAGCGGAGGCCCGTAGAAGGGCCTGTCGTGTGACTTGCCAGAGTGCCTTGATGTCACGTACTTGGGCATCCACGGCAGGAACGTGACACGAGGTAGCCAGAGGGAGAGGCGGGCGGGGATGTAGCCCAAACACAACAAAAAAGGGAGAGGCTCCAGCGGATTCCGAGTCTAGGGAATTATACGAGAATTCCGCCCAGGGGAGGAGGTCAGACCAGTTATCCTGACGGGCGGATACAAAATGTCGTAGGTAGGTACCTAAAACTTGGTTAACCCTCTCTACCTGCCCGTTAGTTTGAGGGTGGTATGCAGACGAGAAGTCTAGCTGAACCTGCAACTGACCACACAGAGCCCGCCAGAATCTCGACACAAACTGGACCCCCCTATCCGAGACGATATGCAATGGGAGACCGTGTAGCCGAAAAATGTGGTGAAAGAAGTGCTGGGCCAGCTGGGGGGCAGAGGGTAACCCGGGCAGAGGAACAAAGTGAGCCATCTTTGAGAATCTATCAGTCACCACCCAAATGACCGTGTTTCCAGAGGAGGCCGGGAGGTCAGTAACAAAGTCCATGGCTACATGGGACCAAGGTCTTTCAGGCACCGGGAGAGGCTGAAGCAGACCCGCGGGTCTGAGACGAGGGACTTTATTACGGGCACAGGAGGTACAAGCCAGGACAAAGTCTCTAACATCTTGAGTGAGGGTGGGCCACCAATAGTAACGAGAGATTAATTGCAAGGACTTGTGGACTCCAGTATGACCAGCTGTTTGTTAGGAATGTCCCCACTTCAGGATTTGAGGCTGCATAGCAGGGCGTGTGTAGGTCTTCCCAGGAGGTAGATGTAGAAGGTCCACGGGGGCCGCCATGAGGAGTCGTTCTGGAGGAATTATGTGCTGCAGAGGCGGCTCCAGGCCCACTGTGTCCGAGGATCTAGAGAGGGCATCCGCTTTGACGTTCTTCCCAGCTGGCCGAAAGTGAAGGTGAAAATCAAAGCTTGTGAAAATGAGCGACCACCTGGCCTGAACAGGATTCAGTCGTTGAGCAGACTGAAGATACAGAAGATTTTTATGATCGGTGAAGATATCGATGGGGTGGCGAGCCCCCTCCAGCAAGTGCCGCCATTCTTCTAGGGCCACCTTAATGGCCAATAGTTCGCAATCACAGATCATGTAATTTTTTTCGGCTGGGGTGAAGGTTTTGGAAAAGAAACCGCAAGTACTCAGTTTCCCAGAGGAGGACTTTTGAAGGAGGACAGCGCCTGCACCTACTGAAGAAGCGTCCACTTCTAGGACAAATGGACGCTGCGGGTCCGGGCAAAACAGAACAGGAGCCTGATCGAATGCTGATTTAAGGCGATCAAAGGCTTCTTGGGCTTCTGGAGGCCAGGACCTAGGGTTGGCATTCTCCTTCGTAAGGGCCACCAGCGGGGCCCCTAGCGTGGATTAATGTGGGACGAACTGTCTGTAATAGTTTGCAAACCCCAAAAAGCGTTGGATGGATCAAAGGCCCACTGGTCGAGGCCACTGTAAGACTGCTGAAAGCTTAGAGGGATCCATCAGGAGACCCTGATCCGATACGATGTACCCTAGGAAGGGCAACGAAGTGCGTTCAAACAAGCATTTCTCCAGTTTGGCATATAACTGGTGGCTACGGAGACATCTAAGCACCTGGCGGACGTGGTGGCGGTGAGTCTCTAGATCAGGAGAGAAGATGAAAATGTCATCCAGGTAGACAATAACACAGATGAAGAGAAGATCGCGGAAGATCTCGTTGACGAAATCCTGGAACACCGCCGGAGCGTCGCAGAGGCCAAATGGCATGACGGGATATTCAAAGTGGCCATCTCGGTTATTAAAGGACGTCTTCCATTCGTCGCCTTCACGATACAAATCAAGTTGTATGCTCCACGTAAATCCAACTTGGAAAAAATTTTTGCACCATGCAGGTGATGAAACAGCTCTGAGATCAGAGGCAGAGGGTATCGATTTTTTATGGTGATTTTATTGAGTCCCCGATAATCGATACAGGGCCGGAGAGTTCCATCTTTTTTTTCGACAAAGAAGAAACTGGCCCTCGCAGGCGAAGAGGACTTGCGTATAAAGCCTTTACGGCGATTCTCCTGGATATACTCCGACATCGCCTTGGTCTCAGGGACAGAAAGAGGATAGACTCTGCCTCGGGGAGGAGTACTACCGGGTTGCAGGTCAATAGGACAGTTGAACGGCCGGTGCGGGGGAAAGACATTGGCTAGATCCTGGTAAGGAGTGGGCAGACCCGGCAGAGGCATCGTAGGCTTTACAGAGGCGGGCCGTAGAACTGGACGGAGTACAGGAAGGCATCGCGAGTGGCCTGTGAGACCCCAATGGATAATCTCGCCCATGTTCCAGTCTAAGGTCGGGGCATGCTCTTGCAACCAAGGGAGGCCCAGGAGAATTTCAGAAGAGGAACGAGGCAGTACGAGAAGTCTCAGAGTCTCCTTGTGTAGGGCGCCTATCTGCAATTGAGGGGCGCAGTGCAGAACCGAATAGCGTCCTTTAGGCATTCGCCACTAACGGAGGAGACGAACATGGGTTTCTGCAGAGGGGTCACCGGGAGACGAAATTTGGACACCAGCACGTGGCTTACAAAATTACCAGCAGACCCCGAATCAAGGAAGGCGGTGGTTTGAATGGTGTTGTCCGGCGAAACTCCACAGAGTACGGGAATGGTCAGACGGGGAGAGGCCACACTGACACCACGAGTTTATCGGGTGCACTGAACAGTCCCCAATGAAGTGGCCAGAACCGTCACAGTAGAAGCACAGCTGCCTCTAACGATGCTGCGAGCGTTTTTCCTGGGTCAGGTGGGTCCTCAGGAACCATTGGCGGAGGAAGTGGAGGTTGTTGGAAAACAGGAGCCAAACGAGGTAGCCGGCGTGGTCGGGCGACCTCCCTTTGGAGGCAGAGCTCTTGTTGTCTCTCGGCAAACCGTATATCAATTCGGGGTCGCCAACCGAATCAGTTCGTCCAGAGTGGATGGCAGGTCCCGACCAGCGAGCTCGTCTTTAATACGCCCAGAAAAGCCTTGCCAGAAGGTCGCCACCAAAGCCTCATTATTCCAGTCCAGTTCAGAGGCTAGGGTGCGGAACTGCACGGAGTACTGACCCACAGTAGAGTCGCCCTGACGGAGGCGGAGCAGAGCTGCGGCAGTGGAGGAGATGCGGTCAGGTTCCTCGAAGACGGTAAGGAACCCCTGGAGGAAGGTTTGCAGATTTGCCGTCAACGGATCTCCTCGGTCCCATAGCGGAGTGGCCCAGGCCAAGGCTTCCCCCGATAAGAGGCTAATTATAAAGGCCACCTTAGCCCGCTCAGTAGGGAATTGATGCCCCAACATCTCGATGCGGATGGAGCATTGACTGATGAAGCCACGGCACTTCTTAGGGTTCCCTTCATAGCATGGGGGGAGTGGCAGATGCAGAGATGGTCCCAGAGCAGGTAGAGCAATGGCTGCAGAGAATGGTGCTGGCGTGGTGCAGCAGTGTATGTGGATGGATGATGGGCCGCAGGTTCTGCATCATGCCACGAGCTGGTCATAGCATGGCTCGTTGGCACGGCCGTTGTGACTACGGAGTCGGGCAAAGGTACCCTGGCGAATCCATGCCAGATGTCCTGTAAGGGATGGTGATTGCTGACACGCAAGCAATGATAGTTAAGCCCCGCCAGGGACAAGTCTAAGTACCCCCGTATTCACCAAGCCCGCTGCAAAGGATGACTGCGCGGCTTGAGGCTACCAGCCTCTCAATCTTTTTCTGTGACTCTTCGAGCCAAATTGTGTTCATTAAGTTGTACCACGTACCCAGTTTACTGTTATGGATGGTATTCCAGCTTCTCCTCATCTGTTTCGGTATAAAAATTAACCTGAACATCTTCTCCCATTGACTTTAATGGGGTTCAAGATTGAGTTTGAGTGCGACTCGAACGTCAAAACGAACGCCTTAAAGTTCGAAGTTGGACTTTTTATGCTTTGCTCATCACTATTCTTGATTATGCTTCAACCTCTCACTTCCATAGAATAAAGAGCCATTTTTTGCCAAAAGCATACAAAATAGTTTGGCCAGACAAAGACAAGAACAGTTTTATGTAATTGTAGTAATATTTTACCTTTTTTACTTTTTTGCAACCAGGTAGCTTATCAGATGTTGCCTCATGGTACAGTTATAATCCTTAAAGACTTTCATATAATGCTAGACCTATTGCATTCAGACTAACATGGAAGGACACTTTTCATACACATCTTTGCTCTTTTGGTTAGAGTGTATTACTTTCAAGATTTCAAAAAACATTCTGTATAAAGCATCTGACCTATGTCAGTAACAATATGTTTCCCCACTATGATGCTAAATAGCAACATTGGTTCAGATGATTGCAAATTGGCCATATATTGGGTTCAGGTTGGGTTGACTGCTTAGCTAAAAAAAAAAATTTTTGGCACAATGCGTGTATCTCTTAAGAAGTCTAAAGCAGCGTTAGCTATAATTACAATAATGTGGTTATTCGGAAGTTCTTTGACCAATACATTTCCAAAATTTCTAATCAATTCCATACAAAACTTTAATGACCAGAAAAAAAATGAAACAGAAAAAAAATTGTTTACTCACCAGTAAACAAAACCAAGGTGAAGATGGCATCACATTACTTGTGTTAACTTTACAAAATTTCCTCTCTATTCTGTCATCAATGTATGTTAGAGAAGTTCCTGATAGGTGTGAGCATAGCCTCTGTCCAAATTATAGAAGATAATGAACTCCCTATATCAATCCCCTTTGCCAGTGCATGTGGAGGTCCTGTGAGGAAGATGCAATAGATGTGCTTCAGGTAGTTTGTAAGTGGGGAAACCATCATTTTTGCATTGTGTATACAATGCATTAGGCTGTATAAACAGTTGTGCCCTCTAATAGTGAAGCGCCCTAGGGAGACTTAAAGTTAAAGTAAAAAAAAAATATTTTAACCCCCTTAAGCCGAACGCCTGAAAAGTATTAATGACCAAAAAATTTTTTAGTTTTGGCCTCCTTGCATCTACACAGTTTGAACCGTTTTATTTTTTCCATGACGCCGTTGGATGAGGCCTCGTTTTATTCAAGACAAGTTGTACTTTATAAGGGAATAGTTTAAGTACACTTATAATAATTGCAGTATTTTTTTTTATTTTTTTCCAAAATTTTTTTTTGTTTTTCATTTTTTTTTTACACCATTAAAAATTTCACATTTAAATAACTTGTTAGATTAATTCTACAGGTTATTACGGTCGTGTGGATACCAAATATGTGTAGGCTTTTTGTGCGTGTAATTTATGTACAATTATTTTTTATTAAATATTTATTTTTATTTTATTATTATTTTTTTTATTCTTTTTTTTCTGTACACTTTATTATGCTTAAGTTTTGTACATCTTAGATATTTGACTACCCATGAAGACACTTTTAACATCTTTGCTCTTTTGGTTAGAGTTATTACTTTCAAGATCAAAACATTGTATATAAGATCTGACCTATGTCATAACAATAGTTTCCCCACTATGATGCTAAATAGCAACATTGGTTCAGATGATGCAAATTGCACTATTGGGTTCAGGTGGGTGATGTTAGCTAAAAAAAAAAATTTTGCACAATGCGTCTATCTCTTAAGAGTTCTAAAGCAACTGGTTCAGCTAGTCAAATACAATAATGTGGTTATTCCCGGAAGTTCTTGTACCATAATTTCCAAAATTTCTATCATTCCATACAAACTTAATGACAGAAAAAATGAAACAAAAATTGTTTACTCACAGTAAACAAAACCAAGGTGAAGATGCATCACATATTGTGTTAACTTCGAAATTTGCCTTATTCTGTCTCCAATGTATGTTGAGAGTCCCTGATAGGTGTGAGCATAGCCTCTGTCCAAATTATAGAAGATAATGAACTCCCATATCAATCCCCTTGCCAGTGCAGTGGGACGGTCCTGTGAGGAAGATGCACATAATGTGCTCAGTAGTTTGTAAGTGGGAACCATCATTTTGCATTGTGTAACAATGCATTAGGCTGTATAAACAGTTGTGCCCTCTAATAGTGAAGCGCCCTAGGGAGACTTAAAGTTAAAGTAAAAAAAAAATATTTTAAAGTATAAAAAAATAATAAAAAATATTAAAAGTTCAAATCACTTCCCATTCGCAATTTTATAAATAAAAATAAGTAACTAAAATAATTAACTAAAATAATAAAAAAAGTTACACATATGTGGTATCAATATACCATCATTTATCCCGTATGCTGAACATCGTATCAGAAAAAAATTCCAAATCCCAAAATTGTTTTTTTGGGTCATTTCACGTCGTATAAAAATTGGAATACAATTGTTCAAATAAGTTGCATGCATTCTAAACTGATAGCAAAAAAAAGTACACTTCAGCTTGCAACAAAATGCACACTCGCTCAAGTCCATAGGTGTTAATACAAAAAAGTTATTGGTCACAGAATATGGCACCGCTCCGCAAATTTCAAAAATGGAAAATGTTTGGAATTTTTTTACGGTACCAAAATATAATAGAAAACATACATGTTTGGTATTGGCGGATGCATATCAAACCGTAAAAACAAAACTCCCACAAACATGATGCAAGTAATTTTGTTTCACATTTTTCCCCACTTAGAATTTTTTTGCGGGTCCCCAGTATATTCTATGGTAATATGAATAACACTATTAGAAAGTAAATCTTGTAAAAATAAAAGCCCTCATATGTCTATGTAGGTGGAAAAATAAAAAAAAGTTAAGGGTTTCAGAAGGCAGGGAGGAAAAAAAATGTAGAGCCATATTATTATGACCATCTGTCAGGAAGGGGTTAAAGAAAGTTTGGAAGTAATCATCAGTCATAATTTCTCGATGTCCCTCATCAGTGAATACTATTCTTTGAATTATCATTATTATTTATTTGAAAGCAAAATATAAAATAAATGACATAACCTAAAAAAGGCACAATAATCATCAACTAAATGTGAGACAAACTGGTCCAAAGGGAGAGATGAACTGAAAAAGTTGCAATCTATAAGAGCAGTAGGAGTCAATAAGTGCAGTTAGAAGCTCCTGATTTATTTTATTTTAGTGGTAGCAGGATCAGAGATTGCATTATATGTGTTTGCTTCCAAATGGGATACAAATGATGGAAATCTCTGGCACTGAGGAATTTTCTTTTGTATAACTTTTTTTTTTTTTGTCTAAGTAGCCACATGATGTGTGATCTAATATAATATGATCTAATCTGAGTATAAGAACAGAATGAAGGAATACATTGTATACAGCAACAGAATACAATACATATACCCTAAAATATAATGTAAATATATGCAAACTTTGTACCATCAGAGCTGATTATATAAATTTGATATAAGATAGAAATAATTCACTATAATTTGGGTCAAAAAAAGTCATTATTTAAATACTTTTAAATCCACCCCCGATATTTGGGGCAAAATTATAATACCCGAAAATTCATTTTTTTACTTTCGAAAAAAACTTGGATGGCTAAAAAAGGTGAAAAAAAAAATTTTTTAAAAATAAAAATGTTGGGTTTTTAAAAATCCTTTATTTAAAGATCGTTTCCTTTCCAATCTTTTTAGACAAAACAAATGTAATCAGATGTGAAAAGGGGTTATGTGCCCTCCATACCGGGGAATAACAAACGTTTCTCCATCCTTGTGATAGGACTTGGGGAAAGTGCAGCAAAGAGACAGGTTTTTAGGATTATATGCAAAAAAATCCCTTTTTTATGGTATCGAAATTTTTTCATGCATAATTGTTTTAAAACTTGCACTTAAAATTTTGGCGCATTTTTGTTCCTGATTTTGGCCCAAAACGTTTTTAAGAATAACGGGGTAGTGTTTTTTGGGGGACGTCATGACGGGATGGTTTTTGGTTTGGTGATTGGGTTGAAAAAATACATACCCGTTTAACATAGAACGTTCTTTCGATAGTGTTGTAGGCTCTGCAGTAAATGTGCCTTTTTGTCCAAAATTAGCAAAATTATTTATTTCTCACAGAAAAGTTCCTTTGCGGACTAAAAACTTGTTAGACAGAATTTGAAGATTTTTTGTAAAGGTGAGAATTTAAAAACCTAACCGCTTTAAATAGGGGGGAATTTGGGGGGGGGGCTGGGAAAATAGACAACTTTTAAAGAATACGATTGGTTCACCAAAACAGGGGTTAAATTGCCCAAAAATCCTTTATTTTTTAACATTTTCTATTGTTTTCCTGGATATTGGGGCACCTTAACTTAATTAAATACACATTTTTATAAACGAAGGTTTTTGAAAAGGTGCAAAAATCCCTTTTATTATCGATCCCTTTCAGAAAATTTTTTTTTTAAATTTGCCCACCCCAGCTTTTATATAGCCCCCTTGCAGTTAAATTTGAATACACAATTTTGTAGTCACACGGGTTTGATAGGTGCCAAAAATACCTTTTTTTATCGAATACATTTCAATACGTTTTTTTTTCACTTTGGCGCACCACTTTGTTATGACATTTTTGCTTTTAAATTTGAATACAAGCAATTTTGTATCACCACGGTGAATTGAAAGGGCCAAAAAAATACCTTTTATTACCCGAAAAACTTTTTTTTTTTTTCAAAAAACTTTTTTTTCATTTTGGGGCGCATACAGCTTTGTTGATAAGCACTTTCATTAAAATTAAATACAGCAATTTTGTACCACCACGTGAATGAAAGGTGCCAAAAAAAACCTTTTATTATCCGAAACTTTCAGATATGTTTTTTTCACTTTGGCGTTTTACAGCTTTGTTGATAGACTACTTTTGCAGTTAAATGTGAATACAGCAATTTTGTAGTCACCCAGGTAAAATTGAAGTGCAAAAAAACTTTTTTATTATCCGAATACATTTCAGATACGGTTTTTTCATTTTGGCGCACTACAGTTTTGTTCATTGAGGCATTTGCACTTAAATGTGAATACAGCAATTTTTTGTAGTCACCACAGGGAATTGAAAGTGCCAAAAATACCTTTTATTATCCGAATACATTTCAGATACTGTTTTTTTAATTTTGGCCAGTACAGCTTTGTTTGTTTGAGCTACTTTGCATTTAAATGTAATACAGCAATTTTGTAGTCACCACAGGTGAATTAAAGGTGCCAAAAATCCCTTTTAAATTACCCAAATACTTTCAGATACGGTTTTTTTCACTTTGGCGCACTCAGCTTTGGTTCATTGAGGCACCTTCACTTAAATGTGAATACGCAATTTGTATCACCACGGGTGAATTAAAAGGTGCCCAAAATCCCTTTTAAATTTTCGAATACATTTCAATACTGTTTTTTTTCATTTTGGCCACTACAGCTTTGTTCTTGAGGCACCTTGCATTTAAAATGTGAATACAGAATTTTTTGTAGTCACCACAGGTGAATTGATAGTCCCAAAAAAACCTTTTTTTAAACCAAATACATTTCAGATCGTGTTTTTTTCACTTTGGCGCACTACAGCTTTGTTCTTTAGGCCCCTTTGCACTTAAATGTAATACAGCAATTTTTGTGCCCCCAAAAAACAGGTGAATTAAAAAGGTCCCCAAAAATATTTTTATTTCCGAAACTTTTTCAGATACGTTTTTTTTTCACTTTGGCGCTTACAGCTTTGTTTTTGGGGCACTTGCATTAAATTAATACGCAATTTGGGTAGCACCACAGTAATTTAAAAGGGTGCCAAAAATACCTTTATTACCCGAAACTTTCAAAACTTTTTTTTTCCTTTTGGCCACTACAGCTTTTTCATTGAGGCACTTGCATTTAAATTGAATAAGCAATTTGTAGTCCCCACAGGTGAATTAAAAGGTGCCAAAAATACCTTTTTTTTCCCGAATACATTTCAGATACGTGTTTTTTCATTTTGGGCCGGGCCGCTTTTTTTGATAATCTATTTTTTCATTAAAATTTGAATACAGCAATTTTGTAGCACCACAGGTGAATTATAGGTCCCAAAAAAATCCCTTTTTTACCCGAAACATTACGATACGTTTTTTTTTTCATTTTGGGCGCACTACACTTTGTTCATTGAGGCACCTTGCATTTAAATGTGAATACAGAAATTTTTTAGTCACCACGGGTGAATTGAAAGGTCCCAAAAAAATCCCCTTTTATCACCCCAAATACTTTCGAAAATTTTTTTTTCATTTTGGCGCAGTACAGCTTTTTATAGACTATTTTGCAGTTAAATGTGAAACAGCAATTTTGTATCACCACGGTGATTGAAAGGTGCCAAAAATCCCTTTTAATATCCGTATACATTCAGACAGTGTTTTTTTCATTTTTAGTCATCAAGCTTTGTTGATAGATCTACTTTGAATTTAAATTTTGAATCCAGCAATTTTTTTTGTAGTCACCAAGGTGTACTGATAGGTGCCAAAAATACCTTTTAATATCCGTAACATTTCAGACAGGTTTTTTTTCACTTTTGGGGTCAGTCAAGCTTTGTTGATAGATCTATTTTGCAGTTAAATTTGAATCCAGCAATTTTTTTTGTTTGAGGGATTTGAAAATAGCTTGATGTGCCGTCTTTTATAAGAGACTTTCCAAAACTCTTCCATACCTTCTCCCCAATTTTTTAATTTCGAACATGGGGGCGAATTCAGGTGGTAAAGCGAGCAAAGAGGGGGGTAGGACCATGGGGAGAGTACGAGAGAAGGTTTCTCTTCAGGCCCCGGGGACAACACGCAAAACCCACGATCTCAGTTTTGCAGACCCTCAGGCCTGTTTATCATGGGGGCAGGGCCCGGAATCTCATAACGAACAGCGTCGCCAATCTGTCCTTCATGGTTAATCAACCTGCATCCAGGAGCTTTTCCTCCCCGTCCTCCCCTTTACGGCCACAAATGTCGTCACAGCATCACAGCACCGTCCAAAATGAAGCACCCCCAAAAGTCAACCGGTACCCACCACTGTGGGTAAACCATTTTTTGAAGACCCCTTTGAATAAAAATGCGGGTTGGGGGCAGAAGCAGTTAAAAATCAAAAAGGGCCAAAGAGGATTATTTTCTCGCTCTGGGCGCCCATTTTAAATGATGCCATCAAGGGGGAGGGAAGCCCCGGTAAATTGGCAAAAATCCCAGGGGGTTTGGGGCAACCCCTTGCAGCCCCCTTTGCTTGTACCCCCGAAAGCTCCGGGATGCAGAATGCCCAGAACGACCAATCCCTTTTGTTGATGATGTTTGATGACGACATTGCACCCAAACGGGGTCTTTCAGCAAAATTTTTTTTTTGCAAGCGTTTCACCCACGGACAAAGGAGGAAACGATGGGAAAAGGGGTCGTAGGGGTCCCGCCCCCAAAAAAAAGGGAGGGCGGTTGCGAAGTCCGTGATATATTCCCTTTTTTGGCCTTGGGGAAATGTTCCCCTTTCCTCTTCTGAACACAGAGGGGGTTCCCCCCGGGCAGGGCCCCTTGCCTGCCCCCAATACCGGAGGGCCGAGCGGGCATTTCTTTGACAAAAAAAGCCACCCGGCCCGGGCCCCCCAAATGCCCATCAAAAAATTTAAACCCCGTTGTTCCATCGGGAAAAGCCCAAATTGCCCAACCGACACATTTATTAAAAGAGGGCCCAAAGGCCGCTATATCTCTGTACAGCTCCGGGTTTTGGGGTTGGGGGGGAAATGCACTGGGGGTGACGGTGTCTTCGGGGCTCGGCGAAAAGCTCTTAAAAACCGCAGGGATGGTGCGGGGCTTTTTTTCCCCCTTAAAGGTCCCTGGGGCATACGTCCCAGAGTAAACCAGGCCGTGTTGAAAAAAAAATCGTCTTGGAGACCGTCCCCCCAAACAGGAAGGAGCTGTGGCCCGGCTTTCCCCCCAATGAGACCGAGCTTTTGGGCGGGGTGACAAGAACCTTGTGCCAGGAAAGGGGGTTTGTGCATAACGGGCAAAATCTCCCGGCCCCCCCCTTTTAAAAATGGGTTTGGGCTGGAGCACTTTCCCTTGCCGGGCAAGGGCTAAACCTTGTGTCCAGAAATTTTTTTAAAGAGCTCCCCGGGGTCTGGACTCCCTTTGCTGAGGAAGGCTCGAAGTCTAAGTTCGCACTTCCCCCCCTTTCCCCAACCCTGCTTCGTCCCGCCTGGCTCCCGTTTGAAAGCGCCCAGGGGGGCCCCTCCCCCTAAACCCAAATCTCATTGTTGACGGGGGAAACACAAAAATTTTCCACCCCCCAAATGCTCCAGCATTGTGGCAGCAGCCAAGCCTTTACCAGTTTGAAGTAAAAACGGGCCGACCTCGGGGTGTTGAGCCACCGAGAGTGGGGGGCGGGTAAAAGGGTTTCACCACCCCGGGCCAGTTTTGAAGAAGCCCCCAAAAAGGTTCAGTGGGGGACGTTGCCCTTGTCAGCATGAGATTGTGGTGATCTTATTTTCTGGAACGATCGTGGCCCTCTGAAACAACGGGTCCCAAACCAGGGGAACGGGGGAGGGGACGGACACGGGATGGGCGGACCGGGTTTTCTCTCCTTTGAATCCACAAAGGCCCGACATTTTTATCAATTTTATCGGCCCTCATTAGGAAATGGTTGGGGGCCCCGGGGCCTAGTGCAACCCCCACCAAACACCCTCACGGGGGGGCATCATCTCAGGAAAGTCGGGTTGTTGAAGCTGTCCCCGGGGGAAAGCGGAGGAGGGGGAAAGGTATTCCTAGACACCGAGTTCCCGACTCCCCTGCCTTGGAAAGAGGTTGGCGCGAATTTAAACGGAGGGGGAAGATGAGGAAGATAATTTTTGTTTTAGTGCCCCTCGACCCAGGGGCTTGGGAAATCAAGGCTCCATCTCTCACAGGGTTAAATTGGATGCTCATTTCCCCAACATGATCCCGTTCTTGGGCCCAAAAAAATTTAAAAAAAATTTTAAACGGGTACCACCCTCCTGGATCCCGGTAAAAAAAAAAAACTCACCCTTTTTCCTCCCACCCAAATAGAGAGAAAAATGCAGGAAAGGAGACCTTGCGGATTGACAACTGGAGACTTCTGTTCCCGGTCTATTTAGTTTTCAAAGTCATGGGGAAAAACCAAGAGGGGACGTAACCCGCGTTAGGTCCCAAAATAGCCTAGGGGCAGCAGCAGCAGAGAAAGGCGGGGGTGGTAAAAGAAAAAAATGGGTGCCCCTCTGGCAATTTTTTATTTACCCCCCTTTCCCCAACGAAGCAAGCGGGGCAAAATACAACACACAAGACCACTAAAGATAATGGGCACGACTATCGGGTCCAACCCCAAAGGTTTTTGTATGTGTCCAGACCCAATAGCCTTTGGGTACCCAAAAAGGAACGAAGGGCCCAGATCGCCACCCCAAAAGAGGTTTTTCCCTCCCCCAGAAACCACGTCATATCTGAGCGGCCCTTCACCCACACTGGGGAGCCCTTTTAACAAACAAAGGCACCCGGGTTTCCACAGAAAATTGTGGTTTTCGTTTGACTTTCATCAAGATGAATCGGGAAAAGGGATCTCTGATGATGTTGTGGCCCAAATTTTGCCGGGTCCCCGGTTTATTTGCCCGGGTTTACTTAAACTTTCCTTTTCAAACAGAAATGGCCCCTTAAAAAACTTTTTTTTTAAAAAAAGATCATTTTTTTCCCTGCTTTTTTTTATTCTTTTCCCCCAAAAACAGTTTTTTTGCGGGGTTTGCTGTGAGGGACTGTAAAAGACACAAGGGTTTCATGTAAAACACCGTTTCCATTTACCCATTTTTATTTTAAAGGATTTTTCGCTTGTAAAGGTTTTTTGATGTCCCATGTTGCGGGTTAGAAACAGCTAAAAATTTATGATCCTTTTTGAACAGAAATGGGGGTTTTTTAAGGGGCTTTTCCCCTAAACAATTTTTAAAAGTGGCTAGAAGTCTTTTTTAAAAATTTTTTTTTGGGGGTAAATGTAGCTGTAAATTTAACACCCTTTAATCAGGGCCCCCTTTGGAACAAAAAAATTTGGGGGTTCTAAGGGGGTTTTCCCCCCTCAAAATTTTTTAAATAGTGGTTGAGAATTTATTTTTTTAATTTTTTTTGGGGGTCATTTTTGCTTTTAAATACAGCAATAATCTTGGTCCTTTGGAACAGAAATGTGGTTTCCCAAAGGGGGCTTTTTCCCCCTTTCAAAATTTTTTAAACCCGTGGCTGAGAAGTTTTTTTATTTTTTTTTTTTGGGGGTCATGCGGGCTTTGAAATGCAAAAAAAACACAAAGGGGCCCCTATTCAAAAAAATTTTTTGTTTCTAACGGGACTTTTGTTCTTCACAATTGCCCAAAATGTGGCTAAACGGGTCATGTTTAAATTTTTTGGGGGGCATTTTGCTGTTCTTTCCCCTAACTACAGGCCTTTTAAATAAAAAAAATTTTGGGGTTTCAAAACGACATTTTTTCCCTTTAAACAATTTTTCCAAAAAGTGGCTAAAGGGGTTAAATGCTTTGAATTTTTGGGGCTTTTGCTGTGACATGCATTTTTCCTACGGGGTCCTTTTATAAAAAAAAATGTTTTTTCCCTAAAAAACCCATTTGTTCTTCACAATTGTCCAAAGGGTCAAGGGCATGCTTTGAATTTTTTGGGGTAAATTTTGGGCTGTGACTTTGAAAGTTTTTAATTTAACAGGCCCAAATAAAAAAAAAATGTTGTTTCTAAAAAAACATTTGTTCTTCAAAATTTGTCAAAGTGGCTAAAAGGGTATGGTGCTTTTCAAAAACAGGAAAGGGGGGGACACTTTTTAATTTGGACACATATTGAAAAATACTTGTTTTTGCAAGATCTTTAACATAGCTAGCAAACCCCTTTAATTGAGAAAAACCCATTTAATAAAATTTTAAAAAAAAGAAACAAAAAATGGTGGGTTTCCCATCCTTTTTTAAAAATGTGTATTTTAAAATTTAAAAATCCAAAAAAACCCTTGCATTACATATAGCTGGAAAAAAAATTTCCCTTTCGGGTTTTGTAAAAAGGGAGGTAAGGAAAAAACTTGACCAATTTGGGTTTTTTCAGAGGACAGGGGATATGGACAGGGAACAGAGAAAAAAGTACAGGGGACCAATTTCCTCCAGCCTTTGAAAAATGGGGAAAAAGGAAATCCCCGGGGAAAAAAAGGGCATCGGGGGGCCCAGGGGGGTTTAAACCCAAACCAGTATTTCCAATGAAGTCTTTTGGTACTCCCCAACAGGAGGGGCAAGCCCCCCCCCGGGAAAGGGGGACAGAAATTGTCCAGTGAAACAAAAAAGGGTGGTTAAAAGGATCCTTTTTCCGGCATTTTTTTAATTGGGGTTTTCCCAGGTTTGGGGCTCTTTGTGGGGCCCCGGAAATTATAGTAAATTTTTCCAGTTCAAATAATATGGGGGTTTTGAAAACCCCTTTTTTCCCGGGGGCATTTTTTAAATTTTTTGGGAGTCATGCGGGTTTTTGGGGCTCATGCTGTGGCCGGACAGGTATAGTAAATGCCCAGAAAAACCCAAAATGGGGGTTGAAAGACCCCTTTTTCCCGGCCCCTTTTTAATCTGGGGGCCCATGCAGGTTTGGGGCTCATCTGTGGCCCGGAAGGTAAAAGTCAATGTCCTTTTCTTCTAAAATGGGGGGTTGGGAAAGACTCCTTTTTTCCGACACTTTTTAATCGGGGGTTCCCATGCGGGTTTGGGGGCCCAATGCGGGGGCCCAAGGAAACGGGGGATTTTCCCAAATGTCCAGTTCAAGAAAAAAGTTTGGTTCAAATCTTTACTGCCTTTGGGCACTTTTTAAAAATTTGGGGTCAGGCGGTTTTAAAGGCTCATGCTGGGGTGCAAGAAGGGATAGTGAAGGGTTTTTTGGGTTTTTTTCTGGGGCTTTTTTTTAACCTAAGGTGAGGCCTAAAAATGTAGCACGTATCCATTTAAAACTGTTGGGGGATGTTAAATTCCAGCTTCTCCAGCCCGTTTGGGGTAAGAATGAAGGGTTGTTGTTTCCCCCATAGACTTTAATGGCCCATCGGCGATCCCTATAAATCGCCCCATCGAATATTTTGTCGATGTTTGGGGGGGCAAATTCGACCAATGGGACCGTGGCGATGGCCAACAAAAATCGCTAAACCCTTTAGGGGGCCCGAACGTCACGGGCCTTTTCATTTTTTTTGGGTTATCCGAAGGTAAATTTGGGGCCCGGGAAAAAATCCAAAACATCGGTTTTGAGCCCGCGGTTTGTCGGGCCCCATATCTTAACCCGGGGTCTCTTGTGGGGCGAAAAGTGTCCCCTTTGCATTAAAAAGCGTTGGTGAGGTGGTAAAAAAAGTTTTCCTTGGTCACCCTTTAGGCTTTTTGCCAAAATTGCCTGTGCTGCTCCCTGCTGCCGCTGAAAGCTTTTTGGGCTCTACTGCGGTAAACGTTCTGACGTTGTTCCCCCGTGACATTTGAAAACGGGGAAGCAAAACCAAAACAGATCAATCAAAAGGGTTCCATTTCCTGCTTTTTACTCTCTTTTTGGGTTTGGGGGGAAGGGAAGTGTGGGGTTTTTTGTTTTGAAATCGGGGGACCCGGGGGGGTGCCACCCAAAAAACCCTGTTGTTCATTTTAAAGATTTTAATGCGGGGAAACCAGTTGGGGAAATGGAGCATCCAAGCACTCATGGAGAGATGGACCCTTTGTTTTTCCCCAAGCCCGGGTTTTCGAGGGCAAAAGCAAACTGATCTTCCTAATCTTTCTCCTCCCCTCAAATTCCCCGCCAACCCTGCCCCAAGGCGGGGACGTGGGGTAACGTCGGTGTCCGGGAATCCCCCTCCTCCTGTGTTTTCCTCCGGCACAACTTCAAAAACACCCCTAAATTGCCTGGTGATGCCCCCCGGGAAGCTGATGCGCTGCCTTGAAACTACCCCTGGACCCCGAACCACGGGCCTAAGGAAGACCTATAAAAAATTTTGACTCTCGGGCCTTGTGGATTCGACTGGAAAAAAAAAGGCTCTGTGTCCATTTTCTGTGTCCCCTCTCCTCCTCCGTCGCTGGGGGGACCCGATGTTTTTGGGTTTCCAAAGATTTTTCCAGAACTAAAAATCCCACAAAGCTCATGCTAAAAAGGGGATTGTCCCCCCTGACCATTTTGGTGGCTTCTTTAAAAATGACAATAAGGTGAGAGCTTCCCTTTTACCTGCCTTCCCCTTCGGGGGCTCAAAACCCCGAGGGGCCGCCCCCGTTGCTTGTCAGGCCCTGTTCCTTTGTACGCGAAATGGCAAATTTCGCAGCTGCCCCAAACCTGGGCATGTGAAGGGTGGAATTCCAGCGTGTTGCCCCCGTCAACAAAGAACGGTTGACGGGGGCTGAGCTGACGCTGAAAAACCCCCCCCGGGCGGGACGAAAAAAGGGGGCGAAAGGCGGGAAATGAAAAATCAGACCTGAGCCCCCCCTCAGCAGGGGGAGTCCCGCCCCGGGTTTGCGGGTTTAGAAATTTCGGGGCGACAAGGTTTTTGAATTTTGCCAGCAAGGGTGTGCCCAAACCTACCCATCTTAAGGGCGGCCAGCAATTTTGACCGTTTTTTCGCACGCCACCTTTCCCCCGCACAAAGGTTTTTGCACCCCCCCGCCATGCCCCAGTTTTCCCTTGCAGACCATCCACAGCCCTGGGAAAAACCATGGTGTTGTGGCGGGGGGCCAAGACAGATTAAAATTTTAAAACCCCGGGGGCCCGGTTTTTCTGGGAAAAAGATGCCACCAAAGGGCATTGGGGGAAAGAACCCTGCCCCCAAACCTGCGGGGTTTTTTAAGAGCGTGCGCCTAGCCCGAGAAACCCCCGTCACCACCCCAAAAACACCCCCCAGCTCACCCAGTGAGCTGTCACAGAGATATAGGGGGTCTTTGGGGGGGGTTTTCCAGTCCATGTGCCGGGGGGTCAGATGGCTTTTCCGGGGAAATATGCAGGGCAACGGGTCTTGAAATTTTAGATCAACCCTGGGCTGGGCCCGGGGAGGGGCTTCTTTTCTGGGAAAGAAATGCCTGCTCGGCATCTGGGATTGGGGGAGGCAAGGGGCCCTTTTCGTGGGAACCCCTCTGTGACCACCAGACAGAAAGGCAACATTTCCAAGGCCCCCAAAAACCCGGCAAGCCCCATTTTAGGCTTTTGGGTTTGGGAGGTTTGGGTTAAAGTGTTTATTCTGCTCCCAAACCCGGGAGACAGAAGGCTGGGTGCTTTCTGGGCCCCTGTACGGTGTGCAAAGGGCGTCCCAAAATTGGGGGAAGGAAAGGGGGGAGGATGGGGGCTCTGGGGGTGCTGGTGGTAATGGGGGACGGTGGGCTTTAACGGGGGGCTGACCCTTTATCATGACTCTGAGAGACTGGACAGGGGAGGAAAGCTTGGTGGTGGGGGAGGAGGGGAGGCGGGGAAAGAGGGTGAGACAGTGGTTTGGGAAACCCCGGGAACGGTGTTGCCTTTTTTTTGGGCCCAAAGGGGTTACTCCCTTTCAACTCATGCTTTGCCCGCATTTACTAGCCCTGTTGGTGGTGGTTAAACCCCCAAAAATTTTTGCCTCAAAGAAAGCGTTTACGGGAAAGGCGGAATTTGAACATCGCTTTGGGGGAAACAAAGGGTTGCTCGAAAAAGGCCCAGGGGGTTGAAGGGGCCTGGACCTTTTCGGGCGGGGATAAGGGTAGCGGGTTTTCCCCTGATGGGTGGCGATAAACATCTCGCGGACTTCGCGACCCCCCCTCCCTTTTTTGAGGCCCGGGGCCCGTAAATGCACTTAAAACCCCAAACGTCTTCCCTCCCGGGCCCGTGATGAAGCAATCGCAAGCAAATTTCCCGGAAAAGACCCGTTGGGGTCCACAATTTTTCGTTTTAAATTCAAAAACACAGGTGAATTGGTCTCCTGCATTTTTGCAACCCGGAGCTGCTGGCTACAAGCAAGAGGGACGCAAGGCGTTGCCGACCGCCCCGGGGTTTTTCCCATTGACCGGGGGTTTCCCTTTTCCTCCCCCTGATGGCGACAGTAACTTTTGGGGAGAGCAGACAAAATCTTTTCCCTTTGGGCCCTTTTTTCTTTTAAAAAATGCCTTGACCCCAAGCAATTTTTTCATAAAAAAGTTCTTCAGAAAAAGGATTATCCCCAGTGGTAGGGACACGAGGTTTTCATTTGGGCCCGCCCTTTTCTTTTGGTTTGGCGGTTTTCTGATTTATGGAATTGGTTTACATTTGTGGCCGTTACTGGGAGGACGAGGAGGTAAGACTGCTGGGTGCAGGTTCATTAGCCCCGGGGAAAAAATTGGCGCGTTTTTCATTACTGAATTCACAGGGCCCTGACCCCCCGCGATGACAGGCCCTTTTGGTCCCCCCAACTGAAAGATCCCTGGATTTCGTGTTTCGCCAGCACTGGAAGGAGGGACCTTCTCTCGTACCTCTACCTTTCCCTGTTTCCCCAACCCCCCTTTGCTCGCTTACCACCCCATTTTGCTCCATGTTCAGGAAGATAAAAAAAATTTTTGAAGGTATTTTAAAAAGTTTTTTTAAAAACTCTTATTAAAAGAAAGGCAAAACACGCGGGTTTTTAAAACCCTTAATTTCCCACAGCCAACTAGGAAATTTGAAAAGAAAGGTTTCTAGCGAATAACCCGTGGAAAAGTGGTTTTCCCCGGTGGGGAACCCTTTGACAAAATCAAAAGTGTTCTTCCTTGAGTCCCCGGGATTTACAACGGGCCCCTTTGGACTAGGGAAATTTATAGTTTTCAAAAACTTCATAAAAGTGCGTCAAATGAGACAAAAGGCCCCAATTAAAAAAATATTTTAAAAAATTTCAGGATAAGAAATTTCGCTTTTTGAGCAATTTTTCAAAAGAAAAAAAAATTTCTAGAAAATTTTTTTATCGAAATTTTCGTAAAACGTGGCTATTTGAAAAAAAAAAAAGGGCCCCCAAACCCCTTTTCAATACAGCAATTTTTAAAAATTTTTACGGATTAAAAAAAACGGGGTTTTTTTCACCTATAAATTTCACCTTTTCGGTGGACCCACAAAATTTTGGAAATTTAAATTTAATTTTAAGGGGGCTCTATGAACAAAAATGGGCCCCAACCCCAAATTTAAAAAAAAAACCCATTTGAAAAAAGTATAAAGGGTAAAAAAAGGGGGTTTTTTCCCTATGAAATTTTTCCTGGGAATTTCTTTCCCCAAAAAATTTTGTAGGTAAAATAAGTAAAAAATGGGTTTTTTAAAAAAGGGTGGGCCCGCGCCAAAATGAACAAAATCTAATTAATTTTTTTTATTGGGTATAAAACGTGGTTTTCTGCACCTATAAATACACCTAGGTGACTAAAAAAAGTTTTTGTATCCCATTTTGAGCACAAAGTGGGGGCCCTTTTAAAAAAAGCTTGGGGTTCGCCAAAGTGAAAAAAAAACCGGGAAATTTAAAATTTTGTACTGTTAATAATTTGGGGTTTTTTCACCAATTAAAAACACCCGCAATTTTCTAGCAAATTTCTTTTATGGTAAATAAAATAAAAGATTGGTTTTTTTAAACAAAAAAGGCCGGGGCCCCCCAAAGGAAAAAAAACCTTAAAAAAATTTGTAAAAGATAAAAAAAAGCCCCCCTGTTTTTTCACCTAAAAACAAACCCGCGGGGATAGAAAAGTTCTGTATTTCCCATTGTGAGTACAAAGTGGGTCTTTAAAAAAAACTGAGCGCGCCAATGGAAAAAACCGGGAATTTTAAAATTTTGTATTTGATAATAATTAGGTGGGGTTTTTGGAAAAATTTTAAATTTCACCGTGGGGATAAAATTTGAGCGATTTTTATCGACAAAGTTTTTAAAACCGGGCACGGTTTTTTATTTTTGACCCGGGTTTTTTCGATAACCCCCGAAAATTTGGTTAAAACTCGAAAAAATTTTTAATTTTCGCGCCAAATTTTTAGCGCTTTGGGCATTTGGCGGCCAGCAAATCAGCTTAGGGAATAGAGCAGGGGGAGCTTGGGGGGCGACGTCATGACTGGGAAGTGTTTGGGTTTTGATTTCTGGAAAAACCAAAATGACCTCGTTTTTCATAAACAGCCCTTCCCGCCCGCCAAACAGTGTGTGTCCCGTGTTAAAAGAGCGGGTGTTTGCTTGGTCTCTCTCCAAAAGCTCCGCGAAACTTTCTATTTTTTTCACCAGACAAACTATTTCCCTTTTAAACTGTGAACCTTAAAAACTTAGGAATTTGAGATTTTCAGTTTTTAGTTACTTAGGCCCGAGAAGGGTAATAGAGAACTAGGCTTACAGCCGGGGGGGGGGGGGGGGAGGGGGAGGGCCCGGCGGGCGAACACCCGAAAGACAGGGTGGCGGCAGGCAGGCTTTTTAAAGGGAGGGGTGGATATTGTGCAGCCCAGAATGTGTTTTGACCCTGCATTGGGAAAGGGTTTTTTATTTAAAATTTGCTTGTATGTTGTGCCAAACCCCCTTTTTTAAAATTTTGGATAACCCGATCTTTTCTAATAAAATGCAGGGGTGTATTTTTATAGGGGCCCCAAAAATCAAAATTTTATTTTCTGTATAAAAATTTAATTTTGTTTTTTTTTTTTTTTTAAATTTGTTGCGGCCCAGTTTTGTTCATAGAGCCACCTTACACTTAAATTTGAATACAGCAATTTTGTAGTCACCGCAGGTGTATTTATAGGTGCAAAAAACTCCTTTTATTATCTGTACACGATTTAATTAGTTTTTTTTTTTCACTTTGGTACGGCCCAGTTTTGTTCATATAGTCACCTTGCACTTAAATTTGAAAATAGCAATTTTGTAGTCCCCGCAGGTGTATTTATAGGTGCAAAAAATGCCTTTCATTATCTGTCTACATTTCAAATAGGTGTTTTTTTCACTTTGGTACGGCCCAGTTTTGTTCATAGAGCCACCTTGCACTTAAATTTGAATACAGCAATTTTGTAGTCACCGCAGGTGGATTTATAGTGCAAAAAACGGCTTTTATATTATCTGTCTAACATTTCAAATAGGTGTTTTTTTTCACTTTGTGCGGCCCAGTTTTGTTCATAGAGCCACCTTGCACTTAAATTTGAATACACCAATTTTGTAGTCACCGGAGGTGTATCTATAGGTGCAAAAAACGCCTTTTATTATCCGTATACATGTCAAATAGGTGTTTTTATTCACTTTGGTGCGGCCCAGTTTTGTTCATAGAGCCACCTTGAAATTAAATTTGAATATAGCAATTTTGTAGTCACCGCAGTTGTATTTAAAGGTGCAAAAAATGCCTTTTATTATCCGTTTACATTTCAAATATGTGTTTTTTTTCACTTTGGTGCGACCCAGTTTTGTTCATAGAGCCACCTTGCACTTAAATTTTAATATAGCAATTTTGTATTCACCGCAGGTGTATTTATAGGTGCAAAAAACACCTTTTATTATCTGTATACATTTCAAATAGGTGTTTTCACTTTGGTGCGGCCCAGTTTTATTCATAGAGCCACCTTGCACTTAAATTTGCAAAAAGCAATTTTGTCGTCATCGCACGTGTATTTATAGGTGCAAAAAACGGTGCGGACCAGTTTTGTTCATAGACCCACCTTGCACTTAAATTTGAATACAGCAATTTTGTCATCACGGCAGGTATATTTATAGGTGCAAAAAACACCGTTTGTTATCCGTATAATTTCTAAATAGCTGTATTGCACGTGGTGCGGCCCTAGTTTTTTTCAAATAGCCCCCCTGTACGACAATTCTGATAGAAAAATTCTCTAGTAACTGTTCTCGTTTGTCATTGCTGCAAATTACGCAATTTCTCATCCGTGTAACTTCTGAATAGTTTTATTGCGCTCAGTGAATCTCAGTTTGGTGCAGATAGCGCACTTGTATGATATTTTGTTGAAAACTATCAAATTCTAGTCCTACTGGGCAGTTGTATAATCCCTGGGACTGAAGAAAGAACACTGTTGATTTTGTCTTACGGTTCTTCCACCAGACCGCATTTCACAGGTATTCGCTAGAAACCTTTCAGTTTTCTATATCCTAGTTGGCTGTAGAAAATTAGAGGGATTTAAGATAGCTGTGATTTGCCGTCTTTCAATAAGAGACTGTCAAAAAACTCTTCCATACCTTTTTAAAAATTATTCTTT